>VXBW01008039.1:867532-927029 GCA_013400375.1 Thinocorus orbignyianus | reverse complement strand
TAAACTAAAGATCTGAGTACTATGAAAGAACAATATAAATGAGATCATGACATGCATACTCAGAGTCTTGTATTGCTCTTTAAAATGTATTATGTATCTACAGGCCTTCTGCTAACTTTTCTGGAGGATCTGCTTAGGTGTCCTGCTATACAAATGAAAATTAGCATGCTCCTTGTCATTAAGAATATCAGTGTTAAAGTATCTATTAGCTCTTAAGAAATCTGAATTTCTTTCAGTAGGCCTTTTGGAGTTCTTTTTAGTCTATTTTTCATTTGTCTTAATTTTCTTTGTTTCTTGTAGTACTATTTCTGTATATCTGCCTGGTAGGCAATGTGGTAGCTGGAGATCTGATCACTGTGCATGCAGCTTTTTCTGGTGAAAGGAATTTTACAAGCTATAGTGACTGTACTTGATCTGTACACTATTTAAGATGTGATGGAAATTACTGAAGGAAGGAAATTAATGTAAGGACTTAAGAAAAAATCCTGTTATAGGCACGACTTTACAATGGAAGCAAGAATATGATTACTATAAGAAAAGTATGCCTTTTAAGTCCAAGGAGAATTGTAATCATCTTGCCCCAAACTCAAGTTTGCTGAAATAAATGGAATAGTTAAAAAAAGCCAGCAAAACCTGAGATTTGGGATTTTCCAGTGTTACATGCAAAAGTCAGTGCAAGTTCTGATTTGAAATCTTTTCTGAAGTAATAAATTGTGCTGAGAAATGTGCTTCACTAACATGCAGCAAGCACAGGGCTTTTGAAGGGTCTGTGTGAGAAACCTCCACATAGATGACACAGCAACAAAGTAACAGAACTATTGCAAGGCCCATACCATGATGGCCCTTGAACTAACTCTTAGAGAGCTAAAGTGGAGGAGATACTGAATTGCATAGCATAAAAATTTGAGGTTGCTTTGTTTTAGTTATGAGAAAAAAGTACTGTTCTACATCTGTGTTTCCTTGTCTGACTATGTATAAAGACAAATGAAATTGATATTTGGAAATTTATAATGTGTTTGTCCCCTTAGACCTGGAGGGATGACATGGGAGAGCAGGTGATGTTAAAGAATGAGGACTTTCAGTAAAAGAAGAACTTATTGAATTGGTTCCAAGTCCAAGGAAAGTACTGAAGGATTTAATGAATCCACAGTGAAAGAAACCAAAGCCTTTTTTTTTTCTCAGCAGAGTGTACAAACTGGAATACCATCTCATTGCAGATTGTGTGGAATTCCACATGAATTGCTATCCAGACAGACCTTGACAAGCGAGAGCAGTGGGCCTGTGCGAACATCATGAAGTTAAACAAAGTCAAGTGCAAAGTCCTGCACCTGGGTCAAGGCAATCCCAAACATGGATACAGGCTGGGTGATGTGTGGATTGAGAGCAGCCCTGCAGAGAAGGACTTGAGGGTATTGGTGAATGAAAAATTGAATATGAGCCAGCAAGGTGCGCTCGCAGCCCATAAAACCAACAGTATCCTGGGCTGCATCAAAAGAAATGTGGCCAGTGGGTCAAGAGAGGTGATTCTGATCCTCTACTCTGCATTGGTGAGACCCCACCTGGAGTACTGCATCCAGCTTTGGAGTCCTCAGTATACAAAAGACATGGATCTGTTAGAGCAGATCCAGAGGAGGGCCACAAATATGATCAGGGGGTTGAAGCACCTCTCCTGTAAGCACAGGCTGAGAGAGTTGAGGTTGTTTAGCCTAGAGATATGTAAAAAAATCTTTGTAAATTAAGACACATTTCTACCTGTTCAGGAACTGAGTTGTTTCATCAGATATAACTATTCACATCAGATTGTACTTCTAGAGCTTCATGTAACCTCTCTACAGCTGACAGGAGGTGTTTTGAGAGCACTGAGTTTGAGGTATAAGACATGGGAAGCACCTTTTAATGCATTTAATATTGTGTTCAGATGCTCTTTATTAAGAAATAGAACCCCAAAATTTGGGCAGCAAGTCGTTTGCTTGCATGTGAATTCATTGAAACATTTCCTGTTTGGTTGGCTACCGATTTTCTTAGATATGAATCTCTTGAATGATTCTTAGGGATGTGACTTCTGTAAATTAACCTGAATAAATGTTATTCCCTTTTATCTCATTCTGGTCTATTTTTTTTTTTTTTAATCATCTCAGTTCTTGTTGCTTTTCTACTTCATATCTGCATGGTTTCTGCACCTTGTTACCACTTCTGTTGTTAGTGCCTGTTCTTGCAGGATTCGCCTCACTTTCATTTTTTTTTAATAGCACCTTGACTCTTCAGGAGTGGGCAATCCATTTGTAAGCATGCACAACACTGCTCAAGTTCAAAATTAATCATAATTTCATTTTTAAGTACCACTGTTTTCAGCGCTCTGTCTAATTAGCGGTTGTATATGGCCTTAAACTTTTTAGACTTTGTAAATTCTTTCTATTTGGTGGTTTCTTACGTTTTTTGCTGCTGATAATCAAGGGCTTGTTCTGTATTTCTTGCTTTTCCCACCTATGTCTGCACACTGAACTTCCTGTCTGACAAGAACTCCATGCAAAGTAAGAAACAACCTTTGTATTTCCTATTTGTATTTTAAAGGCTACTTACTGTGCATAGATCTTGCTCTGTTAACTTGAATCTTGTATTTCCTGTGATCAGTTTTATTTGGATGGTGTCAGGAACCTGTATGTTGTGCCTTTCAGATAAAGACTGCAAGAAACTCTAGAGGAAAAAATAAAAGGATGTTACCTGTAATGCTAGAGTTAGAGCTGAATATTTTCAGAATTCAAAGTTCAGTGTGCTTACATAGCTTAATGAACTTTAAACCATGCAAGAATGGAATACTTGCTGGGGAATTGAAAATGTTTTTTGAAAAACCTCCTTTTTCAGTTATCTGTGTGAATAGAGGACTCTCTAGAAGAAAGGAAGGTGCTCTGCCAGTAGTGCAATAAAGTTACCTTCTGGTGACAAGGAATAAATTCAATTATTGCATAGCTCAAGGCACTAATGATGTCTCATTTAATGACCTTGTATTCTTTTCTTTTCAATCAATTACCCTGTTACAATTCAGTAAAGAATTTTGTAGCTTCAGAAAAGGAGCTTACCTTACTGTGAAGTATTTCTGATTTTGGTGATTTATATTCCACCTGTAACCAAACTGAAAGCCAGGTTGTTTGTGGGAGTTCTGATAGTGGCAGTTAAAACAGATTTGTGTATCCCTATGGTCCTTCTGGGAAGTGTTTTCAGATATGCTAGTTGACTGGATCCAAAGGATGATGTTAGTAATATAGCAACTATTGATTTGCCATCATTTGGTGGCATTCATGAGGAATGTGAACTCAACAGATTTTTTTTTTATTTTTTTTTTTTTTATTTTTTTTGGATAAAATATCTCTGTTCCTATATTCAGGATGTTAAAGCGTAAGTCAGCAGTTTAGCTCACAGGCTGTAAAAATAATTTCATTTCACTTGTACTTTATGCATTTTTGGGGCATGCAAGTCTGCCAGAATGTAAGATTTTTTCCTAACTTCATTCTGATAGCTTTATCACTGTGTCTTTATATTCAGTTGTATAACATGTTGTAGATATGTATTATATTACTTCCCAGAGCTATGCTGTAAAATACTTTATGTTGGAATGTAGAAGTCACAAAAGAATTTTGGCTTTTAACCTGAAGGAAATTTGAGTTTGTCCATTACAATAATTATGAAGTTATGGTGACTTTAAAATGTGAACAAATTGATGAATTTAAAACAATCTGTTCAACTGGCCTCACTAGACCTTCTTTCATTAAAGTTATTATTTCAAATTTGTGCCTTGCTGTTAGCTGGGAACTTTAAATGATCAAACACCATTTTTCATGCTTAAAGACAGTTAAGAATTCTTCCTGAATTCCTCTGGTCAGGGTCAGTAGCATGTTTCATAGTATGTGGCTCATAAACTCTTTAAAGAGGTCAAGCTAGTGCTGGTATGGCCGTTATGACAGAATTTTGGTTGATTATTTTCAGAATGCATATTTCTGAAATGTGGGATTATACAGAAAAGACATGTCTGTTCTTGTGTATTAGAGAAATAGCAGTCCCCATCTGCCCATTGAATATCTTGTGTTTGGGACTTGGTATCCTTTTCAGAAAGAATCCTCAAATCAATGTCTTTGAAATAACTGACAGAACTTGCCTGAATGTTAGGTTACCTTATCTGCTAGATATTGGTGATGCTTTCGGAATGTATCTTTGCAACTATTGCATTAAATTTTTATTGTGACATCATATTCTGTCAACTTGACACCCTGTAGCTAGCTCGTCTAGTTACTTTTTTATGGCTTTGACTCCACAGCTTGTGCTTCTCTGCACGTTTTCCTTGGTACTACCAATACTTTTTCAAAGAATTCATGTGTTGTTTGTGGTCAGTTGTGTTTACTTGCATTCAGTTCTTCATCGTGCTTGTTTTTCTACAGTGCATATTAGACAAGATGCTGAGCAGGTTTATACATATTCTACCACTCTTGTTGGATGTCTGTGCTCTGTTTTCAGAAGACAGTCTTGCTGGTTGTGCCTGTGTTTAAGGTTTTGTCTTGCACACAGGAGTTACCTTCCTTGTTTGTGAATCTAACATTGTGAATGATGCATTGATTCATACAAATGCTTTGATTTCTTTTAGTCTACTGAGTTTTTTTTTACTGCAGTTTGATACTTGTCTGCTTTGTGATGCCTTCTAGTAAGGTGAATGAATTATTGGAAGTTTGGGATATATAGCTGTATTCCTAAAACCCACTGTAAAAGTTAGATAGCTCCTTTGATTGAGTTGTTGTGCAATCATGTTATCTTGTTACGTAATAACGTTTCAGCAGTGGGTAGCTGGTAGGAGCAGTATTCTCGTTTTTTGTATTGTCTATGTGATCTTCCTGGTGTCAAAGAACACTAAATCTGAACTGCAAGTATACTCTTTCTGAACCCAGTGTAGTAGCTATGGGGAAGGGATACGTGGAAGGAACCTCTCCCACCATTTCTATGGCTAAGAAAGAAAAAGAAATAAAAAGAAAGAAACAGTAGAGAATGCCAGGATCAGATCATCATGATAACTTGGTAGGTCTTAAAGGAGGAGTCAAATTTGCATTTAAGAGGGGAGGAACTCAGAGGACTGTGTTTCACAGAACTCAAGCCTGTATCTTACAATCATGTATTGTGGTCACAGAGCAATGCTGTGTGCATGGGAGTGATGCTGTGCTCGAGGAGTTGAGGAGGCTCTCAAACACTGTCTCCTGGGCATAAGCAGCAGTGAGCCTGAAATGGTAAAGCTGGCATTGGTAGGTCACATTGAAACTAACTTCAGCCTTGTTCCTGTTCTGCTCCACAGGAGCGACTGCAACCATGCCTGTGAACTGTGCAGAGAACTTGTTTGCTGCACTGGCTGTGGTTTTTGGTGTGAATCTTAAAGAAAATTATTTTGAATTTGTTAGCAACTTTGGTCACACATGGAAGAGTTTGCAAGTTATGAAGAGTCTTTAGGAAGGCAAAATTAAGTAGCATTAGTTGTAAACTGTACAACTTACAGGGAAAACTTAGAGCCTGCAGTGTCTAATATTTGATTTTATTACTTTCCAGGTCTTTCTGAACTTTGACAAATTACAGTAAAGACTGTGTCTGTGTTTTTTCCATTCACGATATAAGGCTAGTAGTTATCTGTTGTGAAAAACTATTAACTATTGTGAGACCTTGACTTTCTGTGCAGTTTTATGTGTATCGAGAAATCTGATTTAGAACTTTGTTGCAAGAATAAAGATTCATACTTTAGTCTCTCATTTTAGCAGCTAAGCCATATTGTTTTTGTTACCATGTAAGTATTGTAGTTGGAATTATTCTTACTAACCCTGGAAGGCAATTAGGAATGAAATCCTGTTGACTTCAGTATGTCCAAAATATCTTTCCTCTATAAAATGCCAACCTTTCTTCAAGCGTTCCAAGGACATTCACTTTCACTGTGCTAACCAGGAGGGGAAAAAACCCAAACAAGTAGTCCTCCTTAGCAGGAATACTGCTTCATGGAACTCAGAAGTAGAAGTCAAAGTGATGAAGGGATCCTAGGGCTCAAGAAAGCAGATAATTGAATATGTTATTGTCTTATTGTGAGACACACAATAGAAGTCCTTATTAGTCTACCTCCACAAGTTACCATTTTAATGATAACTTATACAGTACTCAGTATGTTATGACCTCATACGCCTTGGTAGTGCCTGATACGTGTGCATCCTCCTATTGCACTATTCCAGGTTTATATTGCAGAATTACTGTCTAGCAGCTGCTTTCAGTAAATGCAAAGAGTATGTTTCTGTTCACAAAATCTAACTTGTTCCTTCCATGTGTCGTATTTTACTATCATTTTCACAGTGGTGTTGCCTGTCAAGAATTCACTAAACTCTCTTTACAACTATGGCTATAACTGAAGATGATGATTGATTACCCGTATCTTGTTATTTCTAAGGTGTTTTCCAGCAACCTGATTTTAAAAAACTCATTTCCTTAGGGATATTTTAATGATCTTACTATGACTTGTCTTCTTGGCTATTTATTAGCAATACTAGTACCATATTGTGTTAAATACAATATTTGTCACTTCAGTTCACATTTCCTGGGAATTTCTTCCTTACTTAATTGCCTGGTCTCTCTTAAATCTGGTTCATTGCTGCCCAGGAATGGTGGGAGGATCTTGTAATCAGTTGTTCAGTTAACCTGTAACGAGCAAATTTAAGAAAGCTAGCAGAACAATGCTACAACTTTGTAAATGGTTTTTTACTTTTTCCCCCTTTGGACAAATAGTATTGTGATCTTAACAAATGTGCTGGTCTGACCTCATTTCTAGTCTCATTAAATTTGCTAGTGTCTGTTAGTGGTCACATTTCTGAGCTCTTACTAACCCTGAGGGATTTGGAGTGATGGAGTGAAATGCATACAGGAGTTTAGTATTAAATTGAAATATGACTGTTAGCAGTGCTAGCAGTTGATTCTTTTTGCTCCTTACAATATTTTAGAGAATGTGATTAAATGCATGTATGAATATATATATATCATAGAACGGTTTAGGTTGAAAGGAACTTTACCACCTAGTTCCAACCCCCCTGCCATTGACAGGGATACCTACCACTAGACCACCCCATCCAGCCTGACCTTGAACAATTCCACATATGGGGCATCCACA
Organism: Thinocorus orbignyianus; assembly: GCA_013400375.1. Classification (NCBI taxonomy): domain Eukaryota; kingdom Metazoa; phylum Chordata; class Aves; order Ciconiiformes; family Thinocoridae; genus Thinocorus; species Thinocorus orbignyianus. The sequence continues at coordinate 919,861 of VXBW01008039.1, read as the reverse complement.
ACTTCTCTGGGTGACCTGTTCCAGTGTCTCACCACTCTCATAGTGAAAAATTACTTCCTGATATCTCTTCCAGTTTGCCTTTTTTGGATACTTTATTTTTGAAGTTATTCCAGGAGTGCAATCGAAATATAGAAAACATCTATGTCAAGACCATAATATTCTGTCTGGCTAAAGGTAATGGAAATATTTTTCCACTATCTTGAGTGGCAGCAGGACTGATCTCAGAGCATTGATTAGATCGGAGCAAAACAGGGAAAAGCTGAAAAAAATAAAGGAATAAGGGAGAACCGGGAAATAATATCAATGTAGACAGAGGTTATTCAATGGATGGCAAGATAGTTGAAAGCAACCTTTTGGGAAGTGCTGCGGAGCAAAAATGTCTTGCTAAGTATCATCTATGCCCACATAAATGTTTGATTTCTGAATTTACCTGCTTCACATTTTAAAATTAACTTTATAGATTCAATTTGAAATACATGATGCAGGAAGTAAGTTACTTTGCTACAGCAATGAAATATTGCTTTTGATAGTACTTATGCAAAAAGGGTAAATTAACTTGACTTATCTGTAGTTTAAAAATAAATATATTGAACTATAAAAGACATTGCATGGTTATGAACCTATGGTTTTTACTAGCTAGGAAGTAAACATACACTGTGTGATATTCCATCAAATTTTTAATTTTAAAAAATATTCTGCTGAGCTCAGAGCATGAAGTGTACAAAGTGTCAGAGATCTAAAGGTTAACTTTTAACCATATCTGTTGTCTCCCAACATCTGGGCCTGCCAGTAGAGGCACTAGACTGGCAATGAACAGTCTATGACTTCCCTGAGACTACTGTCAGCTGATGGCCAGAGAACCTCAGATACTCGCATCACAGAAGATTTCTACCTATTTTTCCCTCATAGGATAGTTGAGAAGCTTTGAAAAAGTAGCCACAACTTTACCCATTTTTTTGGTGCATTGTTTTTTAATCACATGACTATCATTAGAAGTAGATTTTTATTAGAATATAATTAAAATTGTATCATCTTCATTGAGGAGAAACAGTTTATATGAGAAGAGGATGATATTTATTCAGTATATGAAATTACTGCTTCAGTTACTGTTCACTAATTTACGTTTGATTGCTGAGATGTAAATAGATCATAGAATCGAGGAATAATTTAGTTTGAAAATAATCTAATGAAATATAATTACAGCTCCTGCTTAAACCAGGTTATCTCTTTCTATTTCTTCATTGTTTTTTTCGATGCTGATACTTTTCATACATTTATAGACTAGTTGTCCAAACTTTGATCAAATTGATTTTGATGTGTTATGAGTTCACCCATTTGTTTCCACAATAAATGTGCTCATGGAAGTAAAAAGTAAGGGCAGAAAAATACTGGAATTAGGGAGCAGTTTATAATACCTATTCAGATTGGTTTTGTTAGTTGTCAGTATCCCAAAGTGGGGGAAAGAGTTGTCTGTAGGCTGACCTGTACACCAGGCTTGAATTCTGGGCCAGTGGCTTTAGAATTCAAGATCAGGGATTTCTGGTATGTGCCATTGATGCAAAATAACACATTCTCCTTTATTCTGTGAACTTTTTTTTTTTTTAAGTTGCCACTTTCAAAACAAATTCACTTAAATCCAAATCTAGGGCTAAAGTTTTCAGTATAAAGTCTGACAGGCTTAAAGGATGAGATCTTGGCAGTAACTTACAAGTATCCAGCCTGCTGCACTCATGTGTCCTTTATTCACAGACATTTGGTTCCCTGTCTTGAGAATATCACTGAAGTCCTTGTGCTTCCAGACTTCAAGTAATAATATTTGTGTGCTACTATTGTTTAACATTTTCTTAAGCAGGAAATATGGTAGAGCAATGTCTCTTCATAAACTTTTTTTTTTGATCTTCTTTGTACAGAAACTTCTCTCAGTAATGGTCCAGGCATAAAGCTAAATTTTCCATCTCATTTAAAAACAAATAAACTTTTTTTAAGCATGTCAGAAATTCCCATGGTACAGTCCTGATGTGGAGGGGTAAGAGCTGTGTTTATGTTGTGACAGTGAAGTGGGAAGCGATTGGATTGGAGCACACCTGGTTTTGCTGGGTCTTATGAGTCTAAACCTATATTGCTCTTGGCTAAAGTACCAGCAACAACCTAGAAAGAAATCAATGTGCTATTGCCAGTGAAAATAAGATATTTTTTTTTTTTTTTACCCAAGCATTTTGTTCTACTCCAAAGGGCTGGAATGGCACTGAATGTTCACTGGTTCAACTGCTGGGTGAGAGCTTGACCTCAGCACTTTACCAAGAAAAAAATACTTTTTCAAAAGTGTGAAGACAGTCCAACTGAATAAACTGCTACGTAGCTGCTCTGCTTTAAGAGAGTGGGGTATTTAAAAATGTGCATTGGACTCAGCATGGGTCTACTGTTGTTACATTTGCTGCAAATGCAAAGCCTGCAGTAAGTGCTCAAATTGAGCATGTTTTAATATTGAAATTGACACCTCTATATCAATTCACATACTTCTTCAACTGATCCCACAACCAGGAAAATTGAATTCAGATTTTTAATTTAAATGTCTGCTGTGGCATAAGAAGCAGGGACCTTGCTTGTCATTTGTTCCAGCTCCTTAGTTTGGGTTGCATGAATCAGTCCCCACAGCCTACCTGCTGACCACTTTCCTATACGAAGGACCTGTAAACCATCAAATCACCACCCTACTAGGACTGTTAGGTGCAGATTAGCGTCCAAGAGTAGATGTGCTAGAAGACCACATGTGGAAGTTCACTGGCACAAAGCACCACCAGTGCTTTGTGTGCTGTAAGGACCATTGTAACAGAGGTAAAAGCTAAAGCAGAGTGACAGTTGCTGTGTCTGCAGTTGAGTCAGAGTTATACCGGCATTATATCCACTCTCAGGCTTTGCTAGTGCCAGCTAGGATGAATCAGGCCCCACGTCTTCCTGAGGTGAGAAACTGGAGTAATAAAGCTTTATTACTGTCTTTATAATGATAGACAAGATTTTAAGCCATTTCTCCTATAATCTTTGTGAACTTTCTGGTGTGTAAAAATGATACTGCTCTCTGTTTATGAATTAGATTTCAGTATGTGCGCTTGTGAGAGAAAGAGGGAAGTTCTTTGGATAGTTCTGATATTCTTTTCAACTAAAATTGACAACAGCATTTGACTTTTTGATTTGACACAACATAGGGATATGTATGATATACATTCAGTACACAGTCTATTCATAATACAATAGCACAGAAAACTTGATTTTGGTTATTCTTCTAGCAAATCTGTGCAAGATCTCATGTGAACAAAACAGCTTATAACTGCATTTGGACAAAATAAAAAGAGCTCCATATATTGCAAGAACTTATTTTCATTCTCTGTATTGTCTCTCTTATCGTTTGTGTGCATTTTTGAGTGATCCATTCTCTTTGAGAGTTGTAAGTTATTTTTTTAATATACCAATCTCTCCTGCTTCCCCTTAGTGTGTCTCAAGGAATGCTTTTGTATCACGACTCTTTCCATTTTGGTATGCATGGTGCTTTTCACAATGACACTTGAGCTGAGATTTTCTCAGAAGTGTTTACAAAGAACAGGTGACAAGGAAAACGAAAACTGTGTGGGGTTGTCCCTCATTTGTATTAGCTTTGTACTTATTTGGTACCACATCATTCTCTTTCTCCTCCTACTCAGCATTTCATCTGGACCCTTCAATTGCTCAGCCTGTCTTTGTACATGGACATGTGCCCATGTTCTTTGAGGAGTGGAGGCCCATATGAAGGGTGTGGAAAGCCACCCTTAACACTTTTCATATGCCTCTCCACTGATTACCTGTTTCATACTCCAGAGAAACACCTTTAGCAAAAAAATATCACCTCGATATTAAATAAATCAGGAAAGATAAAACCAATAAGCTGGAGTATGTATAATGTTTCACAAACACAATATAGTTATCATTACCTGTTTTCTGCAGGTATATTAACTTTAGTTTTATTTGAACCTCTATATAGCCTCCAATGAGTTTTATGCTAGTGTATAGCAGCACCGCTTCCCAAATTAGGTCCTTAAGTCATCTATAACCAGAAGTAAGCTTAGTTATGTTTTATATTTTAAAGAGCTTTAACAGTGAAAACAGCCCACTATCATTAGAGGTCTGTACACATCCCTGCAGCTTGTTATGACAAGTTTTCCTACTTCAAGCAGATAAATGTAGTGCACACTAGCTAATTTATTATTGTTACATAAAAGAAGACTGTTAGGATTTCAGGCATTCTTTCATGTCAGAAATAGCCCAACGTTTTGCTAATGGGCAGCAAAGCACTACTGCTATTTCCCTTAAGGCTCTTGTCCGAACTTTTGTTTCTAGGAGCCTGTGAAGTTGTGGTCCCTGGAATGCTCTCACTATTGGGCACCTGTGAAAGTGGTAGGCAAGCAGTAAACCAAGCCAAAGACTGGTGAAGAAGTGGTCAAAAGATATCCTGGCTAATAGAAGTATGTCCCAGTGGTAATATTTATCATAGCCTAGTGAGTTCCTCTGGGAACCTCTTTTCTGTAGTTTTCTCAAGAAAAATGAAATTAGAAAGCCAAATGAATCTTCTATGAAGGTGTAAGATGATTATTTCACAACAGCTTAGATCTGCAAGTAAAATGAAGGGAAATAAAAAGGTGTTGTAGGACTGTTTAAGTTTTTGAATTTGTTTTTCTCAAAGATGAAGTTGTATACCAAATTAACAGGAATTCTGAGTAAAGTTGGCTGGGAAATGGTTCTTCTGTTTGAATGTTTCAAATGTATTTATCTATGCATAAAGATAGTGTTCCTTATCTATTCCACTGAATTATTTTAAACCAGAAGAAAGTATTTTAAAGCAGAAGAAAATTTTCCCTTCTTGCAGATAGCTCATGTTTCCAAATAAACTCAAAACCCTTGAAACGGGGACTTGAACCCAAGTTTAGTATAAATGTCCTAATATCTTTCTGAATAAACATGTAAATATGTATTGGTTGGCAAATGGTTTCAGCAGAGTCTATTGCACGAGGCTAATATTAGAACTGCAAATAGCTAGCAGATGGAATATGAAGTTAAAATGTATTAAAGGAACCACTTAGCTGTCTGATTCAAGGTATGTTTGGCCTGTTATTAACCCACAGGTGCTGGTGTTTCACTAACATGGGGTGCATATATGTACACTGTTCATTGTGACTGCAAGTTAAGTCTGGTACGTAAAAATTGATCTGACGAAGAAAAAAAAGAGGGGGGGGGGGGGAGGGGGGAAGAGAAAGAAAGAAAGAGGAAGAATTGCTCAGAAAATGGCCAACTATTTCTAGGTCTGATGTGTTAAAGAGCATTTTGATACTTGTCTCATGGATATAGCAATTACTTTTCTTCATATTCTTCATATGAAACTTCATGGTGTTTGATTTAAACTGTTTGCATTTTTACAAGTAAGCATATGCATACAATATGGGCAAAAGTAAGTAAATTACTTGATTGGCATATAGTCTGTCATAGTTTCACTCCTGTTATCACCAGCCATCAATCCAGGCAGATGTGAAGTACAGGAAAGACTAGTTCCAGTAAGATCAAGCTTGATGGAAAAATCCAACGATATATTTAATAGATCATGAGTGTAGTGAGACAAAGGTCATATTCCCTGAATACAGGAGGAGGATATTGTCCCACCCCTCCCCAGTCTGAGTAGGACCAATGACACTTTTATTATTATTACTCATCAAAGCCTTGCTATCACACTTTGACCTGAATAGGACAGTCTGGAATATCTCAAGTCTTTAAAACTTCTGGGTTCAAGTCAGATGNGGGGGGGCGGGGGAAGAAAAGAGAAAAGCAAAGAATTAAGCACACGACTTTTGTTGTCAGTATACATCTGATAAAGTACAGACAGAAGATATTTGATGTTATTTTCACTGGTTCAATTCAAAGTGAGTTTCCATCATGTAGAATTAAGAGATTTCTTTTTTAATAACATCTGTGTAGAGAATTGAATGTAATTTAAAGGCAGGGAGTTGTGGTAAGCTATTACTCTATTGTTTCAGCCTTCTATGACGCTGTTTCTAATGCCTGTTTTTTGACCAGCCTTAAATAGGTTCATTGGCGTTTCTTTTCTGCTGTCTACTGGAAATTGGTTGTCTTTAGTTCTTGTACACAGTCATACTGAGAAGCAGGAAAGCAGGGGCATTTCCTTGTTTAGTTTGTTGTGTGTGTGGTTTTTAATGCATGTTTTATTGGTAACAGAGAACACAGGTACCTGACAGTGCCTTTTGAAGAGCAATTTAAATTATTAATTTCTGGAATACATTGAAGAGAAATTCTGTGTCTTTCCCAAAATGGGAATTGCATAATTGGTCTCCTGATTTCAGAAGGAAGGTTAAGTTGCTTTGCTTTTTAGGATAATCTCCAGTCTACTAATGAATTTAGTTAAATGAAACTTTCTGGGGGAGGGATACTGGGGAGAGAAACTCCATCTCCCTTCAAGTTACAGGTGGCGCAAAATGCACAGTTTTGATCCTGATGCAGATGTTTTCAGATTTAGGATCTAGGTTTGAGGATATTGTTGGAATCAGACACCAGAAACAGGTGTCGGATGAAAGGTAGAATCTGATGCAATTCAACCTTTCACTTGCAGTCAGCATGGCAAATTAGCACTGAGATTCCTGCCTGATTTTAATTTTTTGTATCAATAACAGTTATAGAAAAAGTACATTTTATGTGAGCACTGATATAGTTTGAGAAACTATAAAACGTGTTTTAAGCACTTTATGAAGTAATGAAAATCCTTTAATAAAGCTACATTGATTTATTTTTGCACTCTAGAAAACAGTAGAACATAGGAATCATAGAAAACTCAGACAACTGCATTTGCTTTTCTATACAGTGAAGTCAGTTATCTTATTTTCTGGCTATACAATGGCAGCAGGAAAGGATTGTTAATCAGACACTTCACAAATACACAGGGAGCTTTTTTTCCTCCCTCTGAAGTCTACACTCTCATAATAGAGATGGACAAAAGGGAAGTAAAAGAGAATGTTCCATGAATAAGCCATTTCTTTCAGTGTGTATCACACACGTATTTCCCATTTGTGAGGAATTTCTGTTATCCCACAGTAATTTATATGAAGCAAATTTCTTTCGCTAACACTGGTGACTATAAAAGACTTAACATTATGGAATATTCCTTGCTTCCCTTTCTGATACAATTTCGCATCCAATTTGCTTCCTATACTGTGAGGTATCATAAAGCATTATAGCAGGACAAAAACCTAGTTCCACTTATCCTTTAATTGTTTTTTTAATGCAATATTATACTCACATAAAATACCCATTTATTTATATTTGGTGCCAGAGGCTAATTCATTGAATCTGGGATGTATTATTGCAAAACAATGGTGTTCACTAGATTTTTTCATTGCTGTTAGCTCTTTCCCAGGTTCCTTTCATGGCCAATAAGAGTTTAATAATGCTAAATAAATAATTAAGAAGGGATAATTGACTTATTTTTGTGCAATGATACTGGAATGATGCTTTTTTTTTTTCTGGAAAACATCATTGTTCTGTTTTTAATGCATTGCAGTATGTGGAACCTGCATACCCTTATGAATCATGGATAACTCATTTGTGCCAGAGATTCAGTGACAGTGACCCAAACCCTGCTCTCACTAAACGACGAGGAATAAATAGATATGCTGTTTCATCCTACTCACTAAGAAGGGGGAAAAAGAAGAGATCTTATTTCTGTCTTCCCATCACTATTTGAAATATTCTCTCAGTCCCTGTAAAAGCCACCCTGTTCTGTCCTCCATGGTACGTAATTCTTTTCACCTGATCCCTTCTGAAGACGGAGATTGACACCTGTGCAATGGGGCTCTTGTCAGCAAGATTTGCTCTCTCCCTTGCTTCTCTTTTACATCTGAGATTACCAGAGTTGCTGTGAACAGTAGTGAGGTGAAAAGTCGTCGCTAATGAATTATTTCCAGGGAATGAACAATCTGAGACTTCTAACCCACTCATCTTTACTTTTACCAGGAAGCCAGGCTGTGGTTGCTTCCTCACCTCATTCAGCATTTTGAAGAACCCTCCTGAACTCGTCTCGAAATCCAATTGCTTTGGATTTTATATTTTAATGAGACTGTTCTAGTTCAGGCATTCTTCACACTTCTGCTGTTGTCCCTCCTTCAAAAGCAACTTTATATTAGTAAAAATAGCTGCTCATTTCCTTTCTCCTTCTGCTTTTTAGCCTTCAGAACTCCTCTCAGGATTGCTTTGAAAAACTTAGATTTTTGCCTTTCTCTACTATATGTGTTATGGTAGCATCTGGAAGCTCCAGTCAAGATCAGAACACCGTGCACAATGCTCAGTGCAGAAGCAAGAGTCACTGCATGCGCTAAGTGGATGAGAACGACAGAGTCTAGCAGGAGAAAAGGATGGCAGGAGGTGGCAAAACTTGTCAGAATATTACTAAGAAAGCAAAGAGCAGATCCCAACTTTTTGAATTTCTGCTCAAGGAGCCTATCCTCTCCAAATCTAACCATTCTGTGATCACTCTGCTACTCTGAGTAAATTTATTGTGTCTGGAGAGCCACAGAAGCTTTAAGTAATTCAGAAAATACAAATCTGGTTGTGTACAGCAAATGGAGTGCAAATATCTCCTGCTTCTGCTTGGCTCAGGAGTCTCTCTCTGGTGACTGAGCAGTGGATACATATGCAGAAAGAATAAAACAGTAGTATCAGCAGAAAGAGGGAAAGGGAAGAGAAATCAGAATTTTTAGGTACATTCAAAAGGCAGGAGTGAGACAGGGTTAGACATAACGTATTGTTTGGAAGGGATGTAATGTATAGAGAAGGGAAATATCATACATGCTTGTTTGCATGTACACACACACGCACAGAGCAATTGGTGTTACTGTACCATACTCTGGAGCATAAGGAAGAGTCCATGTGGGTAGACTAAAATGAGAGATTTGTGTTTATTAAATGATATTTTAACACGTGATTTGACTATCTAGAGCTCTAGTTTAGTATATACTGTCAGTTACACTTTTTCCAATGAGACCTTTGTTCAGGAAAGCAATTTAATATATATGAATGCTATCTGAATTTAACAACTGCAGATTAAGACAGAAGAAGGTAAGAAAAATTTACTTTGTGCAATAGTAAGTAGTAGATGCTAAATGACCAAACAAAGACTTAATTTCCAGTATAGACAGGAACATTAACCATCTAGTTTAGACTCTGTCAAGTGTATGGAAAGAGAAAGAAACATCTGAGAGAGAAGCAAAACACAACTTAATATGCAGAAGGCAGGAAGATTATTATGCAGGGTACTAAACTTGCAGGCAAAATTTTGTAGCAACTCCAAGTGGAAAGTAGCAAGACATAAGGCTTATATCTAAGAGTGAGAGAGGGTGGAATTGGAGATAACTGGAAAGGAAAAGGAAGAGAAGAGAAGAGAAATTCAGGAAAAATTCTAGTAGCTAAAGTTTTGGGATTACTAGGCTCTTCAGGGCAGCAGGGCTGGAAAGTGGCATAGTTTCATAAAAGGAAGCTGAAGAATTTTGCTTGTTAGGTCTTGCAAAACAGAAACTGAGAGCATGTGTTTGCTTTCTAGAAATGCATTGGAAGATAAATTCTCATTCAAAAGGAAATATGAAATGTAATGGGAGTGAACTGTCTGTTTAGAAATTTAGATCAGAAGTAAAATATTTCTAACCATTGGAGTAATGCAGTTCTAGAATAGTCACTTAGTAGAGCAGTTCTGAGCCCACAATAAATTGTTTTCAGAGTTGATTTTTTGGCCATTTATGAACAAATTACCTGATCCAGTTGCTTCTGTTATAAGAATAGTGGATTTGATGACATAAGATTTCACTTTCAGTCTTCTGCCTTCTACAAAATTATATAAGCAAATGCTTAAATATCTAGTTTGCCTAGATTCTGCTTCTTATTTGAATGCCACTACTTAAGGGATTTTTACCAACTCATTGTGATAATTGTGATACTGTGCTGCTAGTTTTCATCTTTTTAACTTGTCTCTTGAAGGGTTAATGCTCTAATGTGGATCTTGGGAAAGCCAACACCAGGCCATACTTTTCTTACCCTGTCGGGAGGGGCCCGGGAAGACATGCGACCGACTCAATATGAGTGATAAAGCAAGCTCCAGCGTTTATTCGGATAGCTCAGATATTTATACACTTATTGTAAATTATGCCTACTTGTCACACACTAATTGGCTAGGCTTCTAAAGATTACATGTTCATACACCTCCTACTTGCAGTTTCTGCTTCAAGGTTCTCCAACATTCCAGAAGGACACTCTCCCTCTCTCCTTGTTTATCATTCTCGCAGGGTCTGTGTGACCTTGGCTCTTCTTCCTTGTCAGCGTAACTTGCAGTTCTCACTGAGGCCTACTGTGGCTAAAATCCTACTTATGCTAAACACTTAGGCTAACAAGAGGATTGCTTGTACAATGCTTCCGTGGATCCATGGCCCTGCTCCCGCAGCCATTCTGCAACATCCCCCCTTTTTTTTGACAGTTTCAGTTAGGGCTTCTGTTCAATAGGTGTGGCTGAAGGTCCCCAAATTTTTGTAGTCTGCTAAGTGATATTGGTCTCCTAACTCCCTGTAAAATGGTTGTTACTTCCTTCATTAAGTAATCCAGGCTTTACTTAATCAGTTGGGTTAGGACCTCAAATGAGTAAATAGTAAAAGGTGAGAGGATAATGGTGGTGCTCATAATAAGTACCATAACTTCTTTGAAAAAGACACAGAGAACTATACTGTTTGTTATTAAACTACAAATTAAGGCAGATTTGGAGGAAGGAAAAAAATGTTTGATGAGGCACTGACACTATTTTCATGTACTCCCGTGTTAGTTTCCAAATTAGTCCTTGCTTGTAATTGTGTCTGAGCATTTTCATGATCTATAGCCCCAAATTATTTCCAGTATTGTTTTTCTCCTCTCTTCTATTTCTCCCTCCCTGCTAGGTGTTTACAAGGAGTTCTCTCTTACAGCATATTGTTGTTATAAGGCTATGAGGAATATTACCCCCTGTAATTACAAGTGTAGCCTAAGCGTCAGAAAGCAGTGAGCAAGTATGAACTCTTTTTAGTATCTTGAGCACATTCTCTCCTGCTGACTGCCTTGTTGACTTTTCTGTCACAGTGCAGGAAACATGCCCAGCTATTTGTGTATACTCACTAGTTAGTAATTTAAATGCATGCTGATGATTACATCCCTTTAACATTATCAACATACTTCGGTCACAAAGTTTGATTTAAAGAAGCTATAAAATGTAGATCTGCCTTGTGATGTTCCATTATGCCATGCTGTTATGCTTATGTTGGGCTAAATACAGTCTGAAGTCATGACTTCTGTCATTGTGCACAAAGCTAAGACCCCCTCAGCTCTGATATCTCATTTTCTTTTCTTCCAGAAAAGCTGTAACTGTTTCATGTTTTTGTAAGACCCAGGTTGTTATTTGCAAACAAAACTGGTGGGATCTTACCTCTTCAGTACTGCTTTTGTATGTTCATTGGAGAATAGTTTCTTATTTCAAGACTTAAATTCAGACGGAAGGAATGGCTACTTCATCCAGCTCATCAAAAAGCAACTTGCCTGAGGAATGAAGGGAATTTGCTTACTCATTGGATAACAAGTGATCAAAGTAAGATACTGAACAAAAGAACCAATATCCTTGAGAAAGTTTAGTCAGCGGATTTTTAAATTATTATTTTTTTTTACTTTATGTGTAGCTCTTCTATCTCACACTGATATTCTGTAACTGTCATTAAAAATGAATAGGATCCGATTCAAGAGAGAATTAATTGAATGGTCTTATCTTATTATTTCTGTGTGTGTGCAGAGCACAAAACTGCCATATGGTTTGGCAGATTTGGCTAAGTGCGAACTCAGCCCAGAGAGCAACCAGGCCAGTGTAGCTGCTGGAGTGCCTACTGCTGCTGAAATGAATTTACAGAGGAAAGCAGAGTTTAGATGATGACCTGTTGCAGATGGGTTATCTCTGACCTTCAGTGAGTAACAGACTCTTAAACATAATAAAAAAGGCCAATGTTAAAAAAAAAATTAAAAAGTGCTCCATCACAAAGTTCCGCTTGCAGAATTTGATAAGTTCACCTTTATTTCTAGTGTTATCTGTGGTCAAATTGAGATTAAAATAAGTAACTCATACCAACACATTTGGGTGAAGGGATTTAGGAGCGGTGAATTTACATTAGGAGTCCTCTGCCCCCACTTCAACATGAATGGGCTCTGAAGTAGTAGGAGACCATTTTTTTTAGGTTTTTTTTCCAAATCTTCTATATTGTCTGAATTGTAGAGTGGCTATAATTGCTGCTAAGTCTGGTGGATTCCTCAAGCTGGCTCAAAGTCCGTCAGGTCTGATCTGAATCCATAATGGTTTATTAAATCTGAATATGCTAATACTACAGGGTTCACCAGGCTAATCGGTTTTGGAAAATTTAATCGGTTTACTAGTTTATAATGACACTACAAATGCAATAGTATTCATTGCAAGTATGAATTAATAATACTAAACAAATATAGATTCAATAGACGTGTTTTAGTTGGTGATCATTGTGGCAATATTAGTGCAGTGTTTGTTCAGCTTTCCCCGTAAGCAAGCCAATTAGCAACCTTATGCTATCATTAATTTGATGATAGCAGGGTTTATTCAGCATTTTCTTCCTTTCTGACAGGAAATAATATTATCTTTTGCTGCTGGCTTTACTTTCAGTGAACTCAGTGACTTATGTGCTTGCTAAGACGGCTACTGTTTTAGCAATTTAATGTACTAGACACAAAGTAAAAAACCATAAACCCAGTCTGAACTAGTCCTTTTGCTTTTTGCATATACCTTCAGTCGACAGAGGCTGGAAAGGACCTGGCCCTACTTAAACTCTAACCTTGTAAAGAAAATTAATATTTGATAACTTTATCCTAGTTTTCAGATAAACTAATCAGCAACCTGAATTGGTCTGTGATTTTATATTGTCTTCCATACATTCTGTAGTGTGCCAGTAATTCTGGGATGGTATAATATTTCCAGACATTTTTAGAGGGACAACTTACAGCAAGGATTTCTCAGAAAAACATAAAGATCTGAGAAGAACATTGGTGCGGCACTTAACGCTGAATGATTTGTGTGGCCTTTTAGATAGGTGTGATTGAGCTACAGTTAATTTACGCATCGTGCATTTTATGTTACAAGTGTTTATAGTGTTTTTACTTTCCTTATAGACAAATTGGTAAATACATAAGATTTCATAAAATGCAGTAGACAGACCACAAATACTTAGTTTTAAGTTTCACAGGCTGATCTTCATTTGATCTCCCTGCAGAAGCTAAATGGATGCTTAACAAAGGACAAACTGTTTGTAGTTTTAACATATTTTCTCTGTATTTTAAAATATTTTTTCTCATATTCTCATATATTTCTCATATTTTCACTGATTCTGAGGAGGCTGATGGCTTGAATAATGCCATTATCCCAGAGTTCAGATGATAAACTGAATTTGATGGTGCTGAAGTTTCAGTAAATGGCAAGGAGGAACCATTGTTGGTTTCAGGTCAGGTGAAGAGACTCACACATATCAGTTACCAGAACAGTAGAAAAAGAGGGAGTTAGTCTCTTTTCCCAAGTAACAAGCGATAAGAGAAGAAACAGCCTCAATTTGCACCACAGGAGGTTTAGACGGGATAGCAGGAAAAAATTTCTTCACCAGAAGAGTTGTCAAACATTGGAACAGGGGAAGTGGTTGAGTCACTATCCTTGGAGGTATTTAAAAGACGTGTAGATGTGGTTCTTAGGATCATGGTTTAGTGGAAGACTTGACAGCGTTATGTTAACGTTTGGCCTTGGTGATCTTAAAGGTCTTTTCCAACCTAAATGATTCTATGATTGAGGTGTCCCTTGGTCAACAGAATATTTAACTTATTGCTACTATTGTGATACATTTGCATTTTACTTGTGATATTTGAGTAATTCTGGATTTGTTATGAATATTTATTCTGCCCATTGGCATGTTTCTTCCTGAAACTAGTGGTAATGCCTCTATTACTTCTGCTGTATTTCTTTGTGGTTTAAATCTACCCCTAAATTAAATGGAAATGTTAAAGCATGGAAGGGTGATCGATGCTGGCTAACAGATTTCTGCTTACCACAATACACTTCAGGATATCTAGCTGACTATAGTGCACCCTTCCTTAAGTTGTTTTGTTTTGAGGAATGTTTCAGGGATGTAGTGTGATTTACCTGTTACTGACTTCATTTGGGGAAATTGTTAGACTTTAGTAACTGTAATGATCATGTAATCATTGAAGCAAATTAAAATACTGCTTTAATATAGCCTGTTTACTTTTTTGAAAAATAGGGACTAACTTGCTTTTATCAGTGTTTTCTAAACGTTTATAAAAGTCATACTAAACTCCTCTTTTGTCTAGTGAAGTTGGATTGCTGATGTTCTACTGGAAAAGAAGAAAGTAAAATCAAGGGCGGGGGGGGAAAGATGAAAGTAAAATCAAGGGGGGAGAAAAGAGCACAGTGCAAATCATCCAGCTAATTTTTTAGCTTGCCATATTAATTACAAATACCGAATATTCATAGTCCTCTATTACCTTAGCAATGATCTAAAAAGCGTATGTGTTCATTTAAAAATCAGAAATCTGATTTTTAGCTACCTTAAAACTGTTCTCTATCTTCTAAGCTAGCTCTCTAGCTGGCTCTAATTATAGTTTTTTTTTTTCCTAAAATCAGCACAAATACAATATAATTAATCTATAAGGCTCTTTTAGGAAATTAATATTGTGTAAAGAACCTTGAGGAAAAATAAGAGCCATCTCTATGGTTCTTCACTAAATCCTTCCACTGGGAGTTGTGTTCTGCTGTCCATTCTATTGATGTAGAAACTGGCCTTGGGTATATTGGGTACCTATGAATAATTTTGAAAAGATGAATTAGAAAAAAATTAGAGAAGATTTATGTTCAAAGAGTGGGCTAAATCCATTCAAGAAATTGTTTGTTGCCAATTAATTAACTACCTCTAATTAGAATAATAAATTTGAGCGCACTTGTAAGATTTGGCATTGGCTTTCACTGTAGACTTATGTAGAAACAGTAATAAATACTATCATTAAGATTGGTAATAAATCTGTCGTAATAGGTGAAAATGATTAAAAAGACTAAGAAGCCTTAAAAAATATAATTTGACTGAGCCGAAATCTTTACACTTTACAAATATGACCACTGGAATTATTCACATGAATTGATCAGCTCAGACTTCAACACAATGTTATAAAACATGAAACTTTTGCACTTAGTGCTAAAATGAAGGTATAACTCTTTTTCATTTTAACATTTGCAATTTTAAAAAGAAGTGTGTGTGCTGCCAGTAAAATTGTAGTAGAGAGCTGGAAGTTTTAAACAAAGTTTTAAACAAATGATCTAGTTATTAATTCTTCACTTTTGTATTCATGTAGCACCAAGATGAGATAGAGTAGTCCTTTAGATGTCTATCCGTCTGTCTATCCTAAAGATTTTGTGATTCATTATTTAACAAACTACTTACTAGATGATAGAAGATAGCAAAAAATAAGAAATGCTGCTAATAGAATTCTGAATATGGTCCCTTTTTAGACCTCTTCTCTAAATGAGATTACTTCTTTTATTAATGTGTCTTTCTCTAGAATGATATTTGCCTGAAAGATGTTATATAGTGTAGAAATGGGTATGAAACTAACTCTGACCATCATTTGGAACAATATACTTCTAAAATGCTCTTGTTCTAAGTTGGTCTCAGCCAGCAACACCTAATGATTTTGTCAAAATAACACAGTTTTAAAAAGACTCTGTTTTTTGGCAAGTACACTAGAATTCAGACTATTTGAATTCCTCGTTATTCAAGTTCACTTGAGTGCTCTTGAAAACTTCATCAAATATTTTATAACCTTAATTAAAATAGAATGACTTTGAAGAAATGCTGGAGACTTTCCTTTGAATTTTTATTTTGTACTGCATTATTTTTACTGCTATTTTTACATTAAATGCTGCTTTTATGGTGGAGAGTCTAGATAAATTGCTTTTTTGTCAATATGCCATAATATACTAAATTCAGAAATTACAACTGGTGAGGAACTACTAGCTGTGTATACATCAGGATCTCTACAAATTACTCAGCTCCTGTTGGTCAGTTAAACAGAATTGGGGAAAATCACACCAGTAAGGTCCCTTACGCTCGAACCAATCTCACTGAATGTATATAACTGCCTGGAAAACAGTTATGATAACAGGACAACACTTCCTGCTGATGTAAAACTGTTCAGGTCAATTTAAAATAATATGCAAACGTAAAAAGTCTCACAATATTGAGTCACTGAAATGTAAAATTCTAGAAGAAATTGTATGTTAATTAATGTAAAGTAGCACATGCGAGGCAGGTGTAAGGGAACTGGAGAACACTCTCTTTCATCCTGCCTGCAGAATATCAAAATAGATTTTGTGTTATCACTCATGGAAAAGAAAACCAAAAGTAGTAGATTTTCTGGAAGGTAAAAATGAAACAGCTCTCTAGAAAACAAGTACAAGAAAAATCTAATTTTGCAAATTCTTGGAAAATATAGACAGTGCAGAAAATGTAATTAAAATGTATAAATCTGTAATTTACCTGAATCTTGGATATTATGTGCTGTTCTTACTATCACATCTTAGGATGTAGAAAAACTGGAAAAGACTTTTTGAAAAAGTGAGGAAGAGTAAGTGACTGATCAGATAGGAGGTTATTCTGCCCCTCTACTCTGCCCCGGTGAGGCTTCATTTGGAGTATTGTGTCCAGTTCTGGGCTCACCAGTTCAGGGAGGATAGGGAACTGCTGGAGACAGTACAGCAGAGGACCACCAAGAAGATTAGGGGCCCGGAGCATCTCTCTTATGAGGAAAGGTTGAGAGACTTGGGTCTTTTTAGTCTGGAGAAGAGAAGGCTGAGGGGGGAACTGATCAACACCTATAAATACAAGAGGATGGGGTCAGTCTTTTTTCAGTGGTGCCCAGTGAGAGGACAAAAGGAAATGGGCACAAACTTGAACGTAAGGAGTTCCATCTAAACATGAGGAGGAACGTTTTCACTTTGAGGGTGGCAGGACTCTGGAACAGGCTACCCAGAGAGGTTTTGGAGTTTCTGTCTCTGGAGACATTCAAAACCTGCCTGGAAAAGTTCCTGTGCAACCTGCTCTAGGTGGACCTGCTTTGGCAGCGTGGTTGAATTGGATGATCTCCAGAGTTCCTTCCACCCCCATATAATTCTGTGATCAGAGGAGTGGGATCACATCTGTATGGTGATAGACTAGATAGACAGGTTTTCTACTTTGGAAATGAGATAACTGAGAGCATATAGGGTAGAGCAAATAAAATAATGACTTACATGAAGAGGGTGAATGTGGAACTATCATTTCAGTATCTTTCAGTAAACAAAAACCAAAGAGCTTGTGTTAATATCTCCAGGCAGCAAGTTTAAAACAAACAAATATGAAACACTTTTTCATACAGAAAATAATCAAACAATGTGAGACACTGCCACTTGATGTTGTGAAGGCCAAAAGTTTAACTGAGTTCAAAAAGGGATTAATGGCTTCTTTTGTTTCATGAATTGTAAAAACATCTTGTTCAGACACAATTTAGGAAGTTCCAAAACCACTAATTGACAGAAGATGGGAAGGAGGGATTGCTCAGCTCTTGCCGTGCCTCTTATAATCTTTCCTTATGCATCACCTAATGGCCATGTTGGGAGCAGGATAATGGGCTAGACAGATTTTTATTTATTTTTTTTTTTAGTCTGACTTATTATGGCTGTTTTTATTTTGTAGGCATAAAGGGTTTTTTTCAGTAATGGGCAGACGAAATGGAAATTTTCTTTTTTTTTTTTTTTGAGCTCAGTAACTGCTGTCTGGAATATGATTCCTAATAGCTAATTAGGAATGACCACACTTTTTGCTTTCCTTATTTTAATATATATCAAAAAAAAAAAGCAAATTAATCTGCTGAAAGTTTAAGAAGATTTTCTCTAAATACAGGGAGATTTAAATGAAAGTGAATCGTTTATGTATTTCACCCGACTAACCATAATATATGTGTATTTTTAAGAATAATGTGTCAGAAAAGCTGACATAGTGAGCAGGGGGAGTTTTCTGTGGCTTTCCTGTCTGAAAGGAGGTGAATAGTATTATTTTTGCCATTATTGACACTTAAGGAATACTATGTTTCAATGAAAGAACATCCTAAATTCTACAGTTGTACTTCTGACAATTAGTAGGAATAGAAATGAATAGAGAGAGTTTCTTTAACACCTGTATCTTTTTTGTAGAAATCTATCATCCTGTTTTCTCCTCAAAGTGAAGATTGGCCTTTGGGGTTAAAGGAAATATGTTTGTTTGTTTGTTTGTTTGTTTTTTTTTTTTTCTGATTAGCTTTCTAGTCTAGGTTTTTTCTATCTGAATTAATAACGTAGAAGTTTATTTGTACTTACTAAACAGAGATTTCATCAATTATCACAGTGCACTTTAGAAATGAAAAATGCATTGCTCTGCGTCAAATGAGTTTATCCTGTACTGCATGCAAACTATGCATGTTGTTATAAGTCGTGGTCTCAAACTTCTAAAGTTGTTATTTTTGTTTATTAGGAAACTTTGCTTCAGGCCCAAAATGCAATAAGGAGGCTGCACACATAGCAAGGAGAAAGTGAGCCACGATAGATCTTGAAATGCAATTACACAGTATTCAAGAGTGAAATAAAGACCTTAAATAGTAGTAGCTTGTAAAGTTTAAAATTAAATGTGGTTTCATTGTATATGGTGAAAAGGAGGATTGGATCAATGAAACTTATCCCTTGTATCTCGTTTGCAGTTGATTTATATGAAATTATGCTTGAGGTGAGCCTTTATTCATGTGTGTATTAGAAAATTTTGTTCATTTGTGGTCTGGAAGGACATTGCTTGAGTTCAGCTGATGCTCAATGTGTAAATGGAAGCACAAGAACGAAAAAGGCTTTCAGCTAGTCCTCCTTAGCTTGGCTAATGTAATTGTAGGTTTCGTTCTAACAGTGAGGCTTCATATAACAGTACAGAGCATTACTGCTGTGATGCAATGAATATCTGAATTGAAAGAATGGAGGCTATAATCCAAACTTTCTTTTTGTCCTTTCTGTTATACCATCTTATAAAACTGCAGCATATATCTAGAAGGTAGGCAACAACACACTATGCTGTCAGACTAGCTGTAGAATACCAGTATAAATTTGGAAAAAAATAATTAAGGTGAGTCTCTTCTGCTTTCACTTAATTTAATTTAATCTTTACCTTTCATCTTCACTTCTTCAGAATCCTTTGGTATTTATCCATATTTCACTGGAGGATGGGATACTAAAATTTTGAAGTATTTTGTGTTAAGAAGACTTGGCAAAAAATTAAGACTAAGTCTTTAGCTGATGAAAAGCTGTCAGAAAAATTTTGTTTGTTGTAAATCAGAAATCTGGGATACTTGGTGAGTAAAGCAACCCTTTTGGAACTGTGTTGTGTATGTGAATATGAAATTTATTGGTCATGCTCATAAATTCGGCAGAAACTGTTTTAGACACATAAAAATCAAAATCTCCTGTGCCAAGGACTCCCAGTGAGGCTTTGAACTCTTGTCCTCCTGCTTTGCTTTATTACCAAGTGAACAGTGCTGTGTTGAGAGGGGCTATAATGGGCCTGGGGCGCACAGATATTGATAAAGTCAATCTTTATCATGGCAACCGTGATTACTTTCAGCAACCATCATTGAGAATCTTTTAAGCTTTTGTGTAGAGATAAGGAAAATTTAAGGAATTTTAAAATACATTACAACTTTTTTTAATAATAACTTGTCTTTTTCCCTTAGCTGTATGTAACTGTCCCTTAGACGTATAGTGATATATACATATATGTATATGTATATATATATATGTGTATACACACACTTACTATGTATCTACCATTGGTATTAGAAATGTTTTCTATATATATTTGCCAGAGGAACTGATCTCTTTTGAGGACTGGGGAGGGGAAATCTAGGAGAAAATAATCTGGATTTACTGTTAAATCTGAAAAAAAATTGAGATGGTTTCTGGAGATGGACAGTGTCTGTTCTGCCTTTGTTTTGGAAGCAATAGTCAGATGGGACTTCTTGGCAGAGGCAATGCTCCTTCTTGCAAAGGGAAACAGGTCCAGCCTTACATGTGGTAGATGAGAGTCAAAATATGAAGCTGCATTTTGTGCAGATGGTCTGAGAGACTGCAGGAGACAGCAATGAGCCAGACAGGCCTCAGGCAGGGACCAAAATTCCAGGAAGACAGAAGTGTCAGGATGGTGCTACCAAGGAAGTCCCTGAGCAAAATGAAAAAAAAAAAGCAGAAACCACAGCCTGACCGTAAAGGCATAGTAGGTAAGGATGAATGCAGTTGTGCAAACTCTGCTCTGCCTAATCTAGGGTCCTATACCTGACCTTTTTATACTGGTACACACGTTAATAACTAGTTGTAGCTAATAAAACCTGCCTATATAGGTATGAGTGTATGATTGGAGTATGAGGCTTAAGCATTTTTTAATGGGATCTGGGCATTTCACTATATTGAGAAATCCTAGGCAACTCTACCTCAAGGCTCTGGATCCCTCTGGAACTCAGGTTCCCTCACAAAGATGAGGTCAAAAGAACTCAGTACAGCTACTATCCTGGGTTAACACATTTTACTAGCTGGAGGTATTTGCTGTAGTGCAAAAATGTGCTTTGGAAGTCAGATGTGCAAATGGTATAGAGAGCATGAGGCATAAGGGGAAAGGTAAAGGACTGGTCAGGAAGTAGAATCCAGCTGAGATTTAAGGATTGTGATATGATAGAAACTGATATTGCTGACAGTGTTGTTTGCTGTTTTGGTTTGGCTGGATCAGTGTGGCTTTGGAGAGAGGCTGCAAGCTAAAACGTTTTTGTGTTCTAAAAGGCAAAGCCTCTAGAAAAAGCTGAGAAATCTAGTCCTATAAATAGCAAGCAATCACACCCATAACTTTGCTCCTTCATCATGTTAAACTCTGAATGTACAAGAAATGTTTCTCTCAAAAAGTGTAGTCTGTACTTCTCCTATTTACTTCTCTCTAATCTCTACTGATTTTTCACAAATAATTTTATAGCAGGGTATGTGGTGTAAAGGTGGTTAGAAAACCAAAACCTGCATTTGGAATAGAAAACTAAGCATGTTGCTGTGTTACTACAAGCAAATAATTTGTTTAGGTAGTTGCCTTTGGTCAGTCAGTTGCAACCTGGTGGGTGGATGCAACAGTACAGTATTGCTGGTGGTCTCTTCTAAGGTTGTCTTGCTTTAGCCCATTCTTCCTTTTCTTCCTCTGCCTTCTAGCATGCATTTAATTCAGGTGGACTCCGTTCAGCGATGGATGGAAGATTTGAAGTTGATGACAGACTGTGAATGTATGTGTATTCTCCAGTCCAAGCCAATCAGCGTTGAGAAGGACGAACAAAATGAACTTGTCCTGTCTTCCCAATATAGCACATGTGATAATTTGCAGCTGCTATTAAAAAGAACTTGGATCATAAGCACAGAGTTGACCAGGATTGCTCAAAAGCTGGAAAAGAATAGATGGCAGAGAGTTCACAGCATGACAGTAAGAGTCAACTGCCATGTACGTTCAATGATAAATGAATACAATATGTTCACCAGGAATTCTTCAGAAGAAATGCACCAGGTGGGATGCCTTAAGTGTTCTCATGTTTGTCTTGCTTATTTATTTTTTTAATAATATTTAAAACTTCCTTTAAACAATCTATAGGAAACTCTTACATGCTGGTACCCTGTTTAATCAGCAGTGGAAACATTTTTGACCCATTTTGGATCTTATTTTATCGTAGGCCTGATTCTGAATGTTAATAATGTTGGCAAATTAGGTTGATTAAAAAATTACATTTTTGAGGACTACTGGACTAAAGTAATCAGACACTCTATCTGTGATTTCTTTTGCATTTACAATGTAGAAATTATCACTTATTAGTTAACTTTTATCTGTTTTATTCAGAAAAGTAGAAAAAGAGTGTTGATATGAAGTATGTTTCTGGAGGGCTTTCACCTAATTATCACAAGCAAGCATTATTTGCACACACTCTTGTGCAGCCAGCTCTAGGTGAACCCCCTCTGGGAGGGGGTTGGACTAGATGATCTCCAGAAGTCCCTTACAACTCCATATCAATCTGATTCCAATCAATGTGATTCATTCTGTGATTCTGTGATTTTTAAAAATGTTGATTTTGGGTATTGGTTTAAAATCACTTTCTCTTTCTCTGCAGTTTGAAAAACTTTTACTAGACAAGTGTTCAGAATTTACAGCATTCACAGAAAGGTAATTTAAATTTTCTAGTTGAAATATTAGTTTTGTGGTTTTATTATGTTGTAGAACATCTACTGCGAAGTACAAATCCACTAACACCCTCAAATGTTTTAACTACAGACCCACAGGTCTGCAAGGTTTTCTCAATATTATCCTCTGGTGGGTGAAGTGAGTTGCTTTTATCTAAACTGCATCCTAATGAAAGATGGGATTTGTGTTGCACAAAGAGCCTGGCATAGACATAAAGCTGCATGCAAGTACATTTTTCAGGGCTTTTAGACATCAAGGGAGAATGTCTGGCTCTAATGATATCAGTGACCAAGTTCCCTTCAAGTTCTGTAGAGCCAAGATTTCAGCTGAGCTGGTGTGAAAACTTATATTCTGAAATTGTTGTACTGCGTGTTCTTGTACACACGTATCCATGTGCTAGCAAATCAAACCAAAATAAATACATGTTCTTTTAAATTGCAGTTGTAGGTTTACTTAGCTCTATACTCCAGAATGCTGAGACTGGAAAATAAGCCTCTCTTTAGAATTCTTCTCATGATATTTCCCCTGCCTAACATGTTATCCTGTTTCCTCCAGCATGGTTCCATTGGTCTCTTTCAATTTACTTTAAACACTGTGCAGCATTCTGCTCAGGCGATCACTGAGGGAAAATGACACCATCTAATTATCAGGAAAGAACACTTCTTGGGCACTATCACTTTTGCCAAACCCATACAGCTCAGACTTTACATTTATATTCTGCTATGAGGCACACTGATTTAATGAGAGTTCTGATCTCACAGCGTCTGTCCTAAATCAGCCCTCTTCTTCCTTGTCTATTTGAAAAAAGTTGTTACTTGTGGCTGAAAGGCAGGTAAAGCTGAAAAGAAGACTTACTGTGTAGGTGGAGACAGTGATCAACTGAACTATATCTCCTATTTCAGTGACCTGCCTGGATGGAATATGTTTTAACAATTCCAATGAATTCATTTCTGTGAGGAAGTATTAGTGATTTAATTTGAATTGTATAAAGTATTCTGTCTTTATCTCATTTCTTCAGTTACAGCCAAGTAACAGGATACAAGTACAGGATAGTTATACTAACTCCGCTGCTGTATGCATTCCTTCTGCATACAAGGCCAAATTTTACTTTTAAGTGTGCAGTTTAAATATAAGTGAACTTTACTCATTCGGACACACATTCTTATCCTGCTATCATTAAACTATGACAGAGAAGGTAAAGAAATGAAAATTATTGAAAGCACTTCTTTGGTCATGAAAGGTGGATGGATATACACAGCTGCAGTTGAAATGCAGGCATCTTAGTGATCATAACTATTGGCATAAGTGGAAAATGACAGAGTTGCACCAGTATAAACACACAGTGTTTGCAGCAAAATGTCACCTACAGTTTATGAAGCAAATTGTAAACTCTAAATTATTCATTAATGTCTATTGTTCTTTAACTGTTTACTCACTACGAGTTGACAAAGCTGTGATTAAACTATAGTATGAAGCTAATGGGACAAATCTAGTGTCCTTATGAGAACAGTTGGATTCCCATTATATCCCCATTATTAACACAGAGCTCAACTGTGACAATCAGCTTGATAAAACCATAGCTGTCTGTTGCCTCTTTTGTCCTTCATCTCTTTCCTTTCTACTCCTTTTCAGGTGCATACAAACTGAAGATGAACAGACACTGAAGTCTATGAAATCCTGTATTAATGAAACACTCACTACCATTGCTCAGTATTTTGGCCAATTGATAGAGCTGGTTTTAACGCATGAGGCACAGGTTAGTTTACAGTTTAAGAAAATTTTTTTTTTTTAAATTTTTGAATCTTGAGGGAGAGAATCCGTTAAGAGGTGTATTAGAATTACAACTCTCAATTTTCAGCAAATTTACGATCTGTAAATTTGCAAATATTTTGCAAAAAGATATATGTTTGTATTCTTAAATTCTCCAATAACCTAAAATCTCAAATTATATGATCTTGTGGCTCACTATGTTACTTACTTTTCTTGATATGCCTCCTTCATTGCAAGGATCTAACCTCCAGAAAGTGTCTTGTTAATAAAACCTTTGGATACATTTTCTCCTTCTTTCATCCTGGTACTGTTCTGCTTTAGAAACCTTGAAAAAGGTCTCTCCTGTTCTTGGTGATTCTCATTAAAAGCTAAACTTTTTAGAAGATGTAAATATAGCAGGTATACTATTTTAGCACACATTTTAACTAGTGCATATTTTAGACTCTAGGAAGTAGTGATAACCTGTACACAACACTTCATATTATCTGTGTATGTGTAACCTTCTAGAAACATTGCAGGCATGATGTGCAGTTTCCAGTGGTGAGTGAAAGTAGACAAATTCACTGAGTAATTAGGCTGAGACTACAAATGCCTTAAATTTTTACCATTAGATCATTCCTGAAATAGTAGCAACCAGCTTGCAAGACTAACCAATCTCTGTTGATTTACACTGGTTTCTTTATTGAGCCTTCATTAGAAATCCCTTTGCACCCTCTAATCTTCCTCAAATAAAACAAGCCAAATGTAATTATGCTCAATTAATTTGTCTGTATTTTAGAGGTGATGTTATGCTGAATTTTTGTGTTGTCCCTGCAGAAAAAGAGGAAAAGAGAGGCTTAGTGAACAGGAAGTAGTTAAATAGTATATATTATGGTGCTTAAATAAAATTAATGCATTAATAAATTTAACCTACCTTGATGCATTAAGATAGCAAAACAAAAGTTGTGGTTCTTTCAGAAATATCCCTTAGAGTTTTAAAAGGTTATTACTAGGAGTTGAGAATCTTCAGAATACATCTGCAGAATTATAGTCAGACTAACAAACTACTTGCTAAATGCACTTTGGTTAGGATTTATGAGAACTACATGAAATGCCACATATAAGTTGTTTTGTGTAAATACTTTTGCATACTGCAAATTCAGTGAGTAGGTTGTGTTTTTTTTTTTTTTGTTTGGGTTTTTTTTTTTTTTATATAATTATTCTTTTTAATACAAAGAGCAGGTCTTCCTTGCTAATATTTCTGGTTTTGGACATGTTGACATCTATTGATACACCTGAAATCCTAGCTGCCCTAATTCATCAGAATTAATTACTCTGCGTCATCTCACGTGCATCTGTGTGGCTGAAGACTTAGATGGCATTAATAAAAACACTTTCAAGAACAGTTTTCTGAGCCTTTAATTCAGGCTGCGTGTCTATTTCTGCCATACAACCGCAAGGTCTGTGGGTAGTTTGCTGCTCTGGAATAGACCGTGTCTGTGTAACAGCCCAGAAGTCTCTGCTTAAATTGTGTATTCAAGAACTATACTTTCCAATCAGTGTATCAGGATTTTGTTCAGGATAAGTTCCTTTCAGATTTTGAACTGTTTTGTCTTTTATGGAGTGTTTTTCTAATGTTAAAAGTGGGAGAACAAAACATCTGAAAAAGGAAGATAATTGAATTTTGTACTTACAACAGTGTAAACTATAGATTTCCTTGCACTTTTAAATTTGGATTAAATATAAAAATCCTTACCTTCCTTCTGGTAAATATAACTAATTCTTCCTCTAATGGTTGTATGCCCTTTCAGAAAGAGTGAAATTAGGTAAACTTCAGATTCTTCTAAGAGCTGTGTTTCTCTGTGAAGCTGCAATGGCACACGTGGAAAATCAAGATAACTATTTACAAAGAGAAAAATATTTAGTAATTGGAGAAATAAAATATTTTTCTCCACGAGAATTCCCTGTACTGGTCAATGACATTTTCTGTGGAGACGGAGAATAGTGGTGAACCCAGAGCCTTAGAATATAGTGTTAGGAAAAGTACAGCAATATTCCTTATAATTAAGGTGGAACCCTAGTATCATCTTGTAATGCAGTATATACACTTAGAAAACTAGTTGTATTCTGAAAAGTTTAGTTCAATCCCAGCCCAAACCCAGTAAACTGGAGTTCTTTATTGAATGTTCTCCCACACATACCTGTTTTCTTACACTATTCATATTTATTTATTTTTAAATATCACTACTTTTGGTTGTGTCTATTCAAATGCAATGATATATGTGTTACAGTGTTATCAGTCTGACTCCTGCCTATGCTTTTTTCCTTTCTATGAGTAACAAGCAAGATGATATGGATTAAACAAACTAGACTTTCTATGCCAATTTATCTTTAAATATAACACTAGTGATTTTTATTGGAAGTAAATGATGTTTATTATCTTGTGTCACACAGAACCTGCTGAGACAAATAGAATTGTCGGATAGTGTGTACGTCACTGAGTCAGCAATTAGTAGTTTATTCAGCCTTACCCAAGAAGGTGCTCATCTCTGCCGTATCATAGCTAAGGTAAGGGGATATATGGATTAATTCAAAGTGAACTAGCAATACAGGTGAATTATTTTACTTAAAACAATGGTGATTGCGAGTTTTGAAATGTATAATACAAGATGAAATTATGTATTTCAGGAGACAAATAATCAAGGTTAAAGAACAACAAAGTTTACTCTGAGAAACTTTTTTTTCCTCCTTTTGCTGCTTTTGCAAGCCTTACCCTGCAGAGTTTGTTACCTCAATTGTCTCATTAGATTAAAAATAAAATGAAAAACAAAGGCTGCAATGCCCTCAAGCTTTAATTTAGTAAAGCTCAATGCCTGTGTCAGCAACTGCAGTAAAATTGTAAACTCCAACAGATTTCTAGGCATTGATTTAGCTACATTTATCTTTGTGCCACTTGTGCCACCATTCCCTTCAGCATCTTGGGCACATTTTCAGTGTCTCTTCTGACAGTAATAGCCACATAAGTGGAGTGAGACTTTGTGATTGGCCAGGCATACAGCAGACTATGCAGAGAAACAGCAAGACCACTCTAGCTTTGTGTACAGAGGAGGTTAGAGATATTATCAAAGATGTAATGCTAGAAATTCTTTGCACCATTATTTTCCTTTTAGAGAACAATATCATTAAAGTTACTTCTGGCAGTGTGTTCTTATTTACTGAGTAGTTGATGCTAACTTCAGGTATAAATTAATCATTCTGCCAAGATGAGTGATACTGGCAATCCCTGCAGAGTTTGTACCTTTGTGAACACTTGGATCCTGAAAAAGCGAGAAAGGCAGGGCATTGTGAGAGGTTGAGGATAAGATAATGACAACCTCAGTGCATATAGAACGAAGAAAACCTCCTTTCCCAAGCATCTGCTTATGGAGTGGTGTGCTAATTCCTTGTTCTGCTCAGAGATGGAGTTAAACAGTGGCATTTAATTAATATTACTTCTAATCTGCCTTTATATGGATGTTTGCACCATAAAAGGTACTACTGTGTTCTGAAGACTGCAAATGAGTTAGACTCAAACGTCTAGTGGGTCCTGGCAAGGATCCTCCAGCCAGGTTTAATTTTTTCTAAATTGGTATTTGAGCTCCACTCAGTGGTATACAATAACAATGTTAAATTGTGGACTATTGAGGAAGTGCAGAACTAAAAAATTGAGGAAATTTGGTCTTGTGTTTTTTATCATTGTGTGAATGCCATAACAGTTTCATTTAGCAGAATTGAATTCTAACCTTCTATAAATCACTAAATTAATTTAATGCTAAAATCTGGGTATGTCACAGGTTTACAAGTGAGGAAATGCATCCCCTTATGCACAGACCACTAAGTGGTGTTTGGTTGCCAAATTACAGCAGTGATTACATTACCTGTCCTGTGTGAATGCAAGGTGGCAGAGGAATTGTAACAGACCAGAATTTTGCATTCAGTCATTTGAGTTAGCTATGATGGTGAAAGGGCAGTGTGATGGTGGGGGGGTAGGGGGGGGGGGGGGATTAAAAATTCTGGAACTGCACTCATTCACATAGAGGTTAAGAAAGGCTGCAAAGATCTCAAAAATTTCCACAGATACAGAAGTTCCCTTGAGAATTGTCATATTCTCTTTAGTAAAGAAAAGTAGCCAGAAAAGTCAAATGTTTACAGTGAAAGCAAGACTCAATTTTTTTTTTTTTTTTTTTAATGTAACATCGAAGTCTTACTCTACATGACAATGTGTTGTGGAACACTGTTTTTATCTTTTTTCCTGTCCCAAGCTATAAATTAGTATTCTGAAGAACACCAAAATCTCAAACATGCAAAGAACCACGATAATATTTGAGAGGTACAGTATTATAGGAACTGGTTTCACTTTACGTTTTGGTAAGAGTTTTGCTCTCCTGTCTAATTCCCTTTCCTGCCCTGCCAATATTTTACCAAAATTTTAAAAAAGCTTTGAAATGCTATCCCCTCATATTGAAGTGTCACCTATAATTTTATTTCACCTGGAGGCAATCTTTGACCTTTTCTTTATTTTAGCATGTAACTGTGTAATCTGCTGCAAAAGAGTCATGTTGCTGACTCACCCTGGCAGCCAGTTAGTCACTCTTGCTAGCTGTCAGAAGTAGAAAGACTAAGATCTCTGATACGAATGAGTAGTAGCAAGGACAAGATAAGAAATGAAGGGAGAAAACCTAAACAGCAATAATTTAAAAAAATCCTTGAATTCTGAGCTAATAACCTGTGAGTTTCAATTGCATTTTAAACCATAGTCTGTGATGTTCATCTACAAGCAACTGTAGTGGTGTCAGCATAATGGAAACTTCGCAGGTTTAAATAATTTTAAAAGCAAAAAGAGAAAATGAGGAAAGGGATACTCAGAGCATTTGTTAGAAATGCCAGGAAAAAAAATTTAGTTGGATTTCTGTCTGAAGATCAGTTTCCTACCTTTGGAACCAAATGTTGCTAAAATAATTCTCTGTCAATTCTTATGACAAATACTTAAGCATCAAGCAATGTGACTACCTTGCTGCATCATTGTCTGGGGTTGCATTGCAGGGATGTATTCTCAAAAATCTTTTTTTTTATTACATTTTATCTATTAGATTGTGATCCTAGGATCCTTCATATTAAAAATTATAAATTAGATGTAGTTGTTAAAACTCTACCTTCATGTTCTGAGAGTATAAGGAGACACTGAAACCCAGAAATCATAAATTTTGGGTGGACTTGGGCAACCATCAAAATTTAGCATTGTTTGTAGTAGACTGATTTTAAATTGATTTGGCTTCATGACAACCAAAATAATAAGTAAAAATTAGTTCCAAAGTTATAATAAATAAATGCTGGGACACAGAGTGATACAGAAAGTCTTTGTAAATAAATCCATTTCACTGATAGTTAGAGTCTAACAGCACCTGTGTTGAACAGGATGCCATAATAATGGAGAGAGGCAAAAGTGAAGATAGGTGGAAGATTTTTTTATTATTTTTTTTAAATGATGATAGCCATACCTGCTTATCACACCCTTCCTTGGAGAATGCTTGACTATTTGAGTTTCATATGAATGTGCAGCGGATCACTTGCTCTGAGAAGCTTCTAATACATTTTGGCCTTACCGTCTTTGTGTATCAGT
Source organism: Thinocorus orbignyianus (assembly GCA_013400375.1). Lineage (NCBI taxonomy): Eukaryota > Metazoa > Chordata > Aves > Ciconiiformes > Thinocoridae > Thinocorus > Thinocorus orbignyianus. Next base: position 889,999 of record VXBW01008039.1, on the reverse strand, counting down.
TTCTTTTCTAGCAAAGGTTTACTTTGAAGATTTCTTTGGAGATCATCTTTCCAGCTAATTATAAATATTACCCTCCATCATGATGAAAGGTTTGATGAGAATTCACTGAATTTTGAGTAATTTCAGGCTGAAACTGCAAAATATTACACCTTAGAGTTGGATGCCTTTTCTCTCCCTTCTTTGTTCACTCAACTTACTATGTGCAGGGGAGTTTATAACCATGACCTCCTTCACATGCTGTTCGTGATTGCATTTCAGGTGATTTTGTTATCCAATGCCAGCCCTTCTGAAGAGCATTTCAGGGATGTCTCCATGAAATAGAATTCCTGTTAATGCAATATAAGAGAGAAGTAGGTCATCCAGCAGTAAAAGAAGTTCTCCTCTCTTTCAGATAATGCTTCATAGCGTAGTAGAATAGCCTGTCCCAGGTGAAACTTGAATTACAGCAAGAGCAGCATCTGTGTGTGTTATTTTACAGCTTGGTAATGGCACACAGGGCACAAAATAAACAGTTTAGATCTCTTCCTGACAAATGCAGTGATAAATCACTTCTTGTCCATTAGATGCAGAAGCAGGGCACCAATCTGTCATACAGAAAGCTTGAAGGAAATGTGCCAACATCACTTGAGCTTCACAAGTGTTATCTGCAGACTTCTGCTTATTATGACTAAAGCAGATGATTTCACTGATCTGTGGGGAATTCCAAGCTGAAAATATTTTTATTTTTTAAAAATATCACAGTTAGCTTAGGTTTGGGGAAAACAGTGTAATAGCTTTTTTCTATATTTTTCGTAGATAATTTAATTACTGCTTGGGTGAAATATCAAAATCCTTATGTGGAAGGAAAAATACAACTGAATTTTGTTGTTGTTAGTGTACTGGCTCTTTTTTTATTTTAAAGGCTCAGAAATATTTTTTTTTTTTTTTTTTCCCCCCAGTGGGCTGTATGTACCAGTACTAGATACAAAATAACTCATGCAGATACATGTGAACTTCTTGCAATTCCAGAAATAAATTTTATTCTTAGCAAACCACAGGAATCCTACTGTTTTCACTGATCTCACAGAAATTACATATACATTTACAAAGACATTTAAAACTTCTGTCTTGAAAATATATGGAGTTGTTATTTTTGTCTAATTCTAATTTTCTTATAAATCAGTATCTATTTTTGCTAAACCGAGTAGCTTTGCTTGCTCTATTATTTTCTACTCTATTCTAGCAGTACTAGTATAAAAAATGTAGAAATCTTAAAATGACTGAAGTCTAAATTGGCATTCAGAACTTTTATGTCAGTACAACCTGTTGAGCTTTGAAGCAAGAGAAATAGTTGAGAATGAAAAAGACTATTGCTATAAATCTGAAAAAAATTTTACATGAAGGCTACTGAAACAGGCGTAAAAAGAAGAGTATATATTACATTTGGTCCATGATTCCAACTATTTTTGATTTACTACTGTAATCTGACTACTTTAGTCTGAGATCTTTCACCTGTCATTAATATTTTAAATGCTTTCCTCTTTGTTATATGTCTGCTTTTGCATAATATAAGGCATCTGTAGTGTACCTGATGGCATGACATTCTGAACACGAAGAACAATAGAAAAAAGCTCCCACCACAAGAAGCGTGTGTATTGTCTGTATTTATCTTTCTATTTATTATGTGAACTTTGCTAACATGTATGTTTACAAGCTATGTTAAAAATTATTAAGGATAGCTACTGTAAGGATATATATACATTCAAAGGATGCATGCAAGGATATATATATCTACTCAGATCTTTATCATTATTGCCATATTTAGAGAAAAGTATAGTAATACAAATATGTGTTAGAGGATGAAAGTACGGATTGTATCGGTATAGAACTTGACACCTATTTCCGCATTATTTTCAGTAGCTTTTTGAGCATATGACCTTCTCTCTCATATTTAAGCATTAAGTAAATACTGTATGGAGCACAGAAATGTAGAGAAATGGAAAGTATATGCTAAAAAAATCTGTTTTAAATCAACAGCATATGGTTGAACTATCACTTAAATGTCGCTCCAATTGCTGCCTATTGATAATTCTTTGTAATTTTCACATGAATGTCAAGTTTAATTTAAATTGTGCTTGTAATTGGTAAAAGTCAATCACTTAAACACATCTCCCACTGAGGCTATATTGCTTTTTCATCACTTAGTGTATAAGCATTAATCAACTTGAGTTCTCTGTGTGAGCTTAACATCCTCTTTGTTGGTGTTGTGATGATAGCTAATTCAGATAAATTACTAAAAGTATTTGCCCCCCAGTAACGCTCTCAGTTAAATACTAGGGAAATATTCAGTTCTGCTTTTCTGATTTTTCCTTTTCCCCTGTAGGAAGGAGGTGTAGCTGCTCTCTTTAAGATCTGTCGCCAGGATTGTTTCAGGTGCCTTTATCCTCAGACACTAAGAACTTTGGCATCCATTTGCTGTGTTGAGGAAGGGATGCACCAGCTGGAAAAGGTAGGCACTTCAGCATTATCAACTGCATCATCAGAGAAGTCCTACTTTAATCTCTTCTAGGAATTAATAACTTGGTGATGTTTGATGCTGTGCTCCATACTATGCTTGGTTTTTATGTGCTGAACACATCTTCAGTCTTTACAAAATTCGTTCCAGCAATAATGTTATTCAGTTGCTTGCACAAATAAGCTTCCTAAGTGGGGATAATTTTAATAAAACAGGTTAGCACATTAGTAACTACATCAAAAAATTAGGAAAATTACTATATCTGGACTCTCTGAAGTGTTCTTTTAGAAACTCCAATATTTCAAATAACCCTTAAAACACAGAAAGCTTTATACCTCTTTAAATCTTTTCCTGACACTCAGGTAGGGCACCTATTTGTGGTACTGTAGTAACTTGTAAGCATTGTAATTGCACAGAAAGAACTGGGACAGATATAGCAGCTAGCCAATAGAAAAATGTGTCTGCTAATCAGCAACAAGTCTCATAAAAGCCAATTTTAACTGAGATGGCAAATATAAAAACATTATCCAGATAAAATTATATCAACTGCTTAGGTGCCATTCCCTTCTTATTCTCACTACATACTGCTGTGTTTTGGAAAATGAACGCTTCTGGTCACTAAATCATGATCTCATTCTTTGTATTTCATAAAACAGTCATCTTCCACAGCTGAATAATGGCCTCTTCAAGTTAATGATAAATGATTTCACTGCCACTTTACATTGACGTATCTTGTAATTTACTGCCCAGAATTCAAGCAAAGCATGACAGAACATCTGCAGCAAAAAGCAAGTTTCTGAGCTTACAGTAAATGAAGATGACTTAATTTTTTTTTTGACATAATGCTGCTTCAGAATGACACCAGAATCAGTCTAAAAGGATCTTTCATTATGTCCACTATAACAGCTGAATTAATAGAGTTAGAAATGGAAAAGATTGATTCAACTCACCTTGTCCAATTCCTGGCAGTGTCAACATACATTTAATGTGGCCGATATCAAAGATGAGTAGTCCTAAACGATGAGGATCTCAAAAGATGACCTAAAAAAAATGATAACTCTCAAGCTTATAAGTCTTTGATCTACTTTAGTCTTGGTCACAAGTAAAATTGCTCAAGGTAAATTTTGTCACAATCCAGGTTGGAGTAGGGCTTAAAGGATTTTTTAACAGGAATCTCTACCACTGCTTTCAGTAATTTGTTTTTCAGATGCGCCTTTAATTCTTAAATCACAACTTGGCAAAACCTATGTCTGTAACTTGAGGGGCTGGATATTAATCCTACTCAATGTGACTGAACAGACAGGTTTATAACAGCACTATTTGGTTATTATTTAGTCAACTTCTTCACCTAAAATTGTGTTGCTGAGGATCCAAATGTCCAAATGTTATGTGGGTCCAGTACAAGCATGGGTTTCTAGTGGAGGAGAATGGGATGTTTCATATATTAAAAAAAAAAAAAAAAGAAAAGAAAAGAAATTTTCTCTGCAACGAGACCAATGTCCCTCCAAGTGCTAATGGAAGTTAATCAACACAGGTCAGGAACAGCACTATGTCATCTGTGAATAATGTATCAGCTGGTGACAGGCCAAGTTTCCCAGTTTATAGAGCTGAGGAAGGATGGTAAACAAAGTTTCGCTATTATTTGCACATTCTTTTCACCCTTCTTGTACACCTATTTAGAAGCAACAGATATTCTGACCATAGAGAATCAATGGAAAGTGCATGGATCGAGCGTCCAGTATTTGGATGTGAACAAAACTCCATAGTTTTTTATACTGTCTTCTTTAAATAAGAATGATTTTTTTTCTTTTAAGAAAAGTTCTTAAAGTTCTTTGCAAGTTCTCTTGCAAAGAACTAAAAAAGAGGGTTAACAATATTAGAGTTCCTATCATTACAGAAATTACTGTGGATTTCTAATCTGGCAGGAAGGGCAATTTTTATAATCTGACTAAATACCTGGGTGGTGGTAAAGCATTTAATTTTCTCTAATGTGAATATAATTATGCCACCGAGTACATTAAAGCATCAGTGCAATTTGAACTTGATTTTTAACGACGAACTTCATTCAAGCAAATAAAGCTTGGACTCCAAACAATTCAGATTATGTAATTCAATATATAAAAAAAGAAAAAAATAATAAAACCCACAATACTCAAACAAACCCCACCTCCTCTATTTTTCAATTAGATTTCACAACCATTGAAGTGTTTAAAAGACCACTTGAAAGCAGCAAGAGCTATCATTTCTAATGGAACATTTGTCTGGGAGGTGAACTAAAAGGGGATGGTATGCTTCCTGCAGTAATTGCAGTGCTTAATTACTAAAGACATTAAGAATATTGTTTATTTATCCAATGCTTTTTGATCTTACCAATTCAGTACAAACACAAGAAAGTAAGAAGAGCATCTGTGTTAATGCATATGGTTATTCAGAAAGCAAGCAAGGAAGTCCATAGTTAAGAGGACGCAATCCAAATAGAGAATATTTGAACACTTTTCTTGGGCTTCAAGATACTTGCATATTAGGCTTTCTTTACAGTCAGTGAAAATTTAATGTGAATAATGCTATGCTGGGTTTAAACTATTTGTCTTGAGTTTTTTGGATTGCAGTTTGAAAATACTGTCCTCATTTACTAATGAAGGAAAGCAAATGAGTGCTTCTTTCTGAAGGTATAAAAAATTGCCATTTAAGCAAATATATTTTCCTCAGTAAAAAAAAAAGTAAATAATACTTTTCTTCCCAGTCACATATCTTTAAAAATATATCTGCACTACTCTCTTACCAGCACACTTAAAAAAGCCATTATATACCTTTTCATCGTCTTGATAAACAAGATGATCTTTGCTATAATTACAATGACCAAGTAGTTGTTGCAATGACTGGCTTTTACTTTTTCAGGTGAATCTAATTGCCTGTATGTACCATAATGCAAAATCAGTTGGTTAAAATCCCAGTTTAGAACAGTTATTGTTTCACTTGCTGTTACTTTACTGGCTTTTTAAAAGGTACTGTTACTTTGTGCGTTGAACTACAGAGCTCAAGGAACTCAACAGTTCCTGTAAGGCAATTAAAGTTGATAGTGAAGAAATAGCCTCATTTTGTGACTGAGGACTGCATGTAAATAAATATTGGTCTATGTTCTTGCTCTACAAGTGGTAATTTTGGTGCTTCAAGCACCATATGGTTCTCAACATAGACATTTGATGAGGGTTCTAGAGGAAAGAATATCTGAAACTGCATGAGTGTGCTTTGGAAACTTAATTCACCTCCAGTGTTTTCATGTAGGAAGGACAGGTGAAGGCTGAGTTGGGATGGATTAACTTTAATTTCTTGAAATTTAATGTAAAAGTAAATAAATAAATGTGATTTGATTGTTTGATAATGTACATCATGCAAATTACATTCAGAATTAGGTACTTCAAATACCATTTTCATTGTCAAGAGAGAAAAATCTAAGAAGTATTGCCTTTAACATGAAGCAACCTTGCCTGGAAAAGCGGTTTGTATTTTAATACAATCATACATCTTCAGCACGTGGTTTGCCTAAAGCAGTTCTTCAGACTTTTTGCCTTCCTGAGTCTCCATTAGGTCCTTGTATTGCAGAGCTCAGAACAAAGTGCATATGCTGACATGCAGCCTCATTAAAGTCTAAAGACTGTGACAATTTCTCTGCTTCAGATCAGACCATACAATCGCTGGTTGTCTGGTGCCAGAAGGCATGGCTTTCCATTTTTTGCCCTAGACTAAAGCTCAGTTATGTGTCTTTAACAGAGGCAAACTTCCCGCTGCAATAAAAGAACTGCAGAGCTAGTTTAGAAATAAATAGCAAACAGATAGTGCAGTGTACTGCATTTTTTACTGTGTGTGTGAAACATTATTACATTAAGAAGCTGCAACTCAGCTGGGACCTAGATCAAGGCTCAACTGCCACAATAACATGACAATTTATACAAATAGTCATTCAAGCAGCTGCCTAAATATTAACACTGTGTAGTGTGTGTTTACTTACACTATTTGAATTACTGGTGCCAACAGTTCTTACTTTCAGTAATAAAACCTTCTTTTTAACAGATGGCACCACTTTTATCACTGTGCTTTAAGCAAAATTGCCTAGGTATAGATTATAAATTGCTTTGAATCCTTTATTTAAAGCACATTATATTAAATTACTTACCTCCAGAAAAAGAATATGAAGAAGGGGGTAGCAAGTACAAAATGTACAATTTTTGTGGTTGGGAAATCGTATGGATTTCATTAAAACTTCTTAAACATGGGTGACCTAACAATCTATTGTTCACTGTGAAGATAGTCTGATTTTTAAGAAAAACCATGATCTTATATACAATAATAATTTCTGCATAATGGGGATATAGTCAGTCGATGACACATACGAGAATCAAGCTTTTGTTGGGAATTAAGTAAAAACGTTTATTAGAAACCTGCAACTACAATTTAACCATAGCTTTTAGGTACATGTGAGTTAGTTCCTTCTTTCAGCTCTAACACCTTGAACTATCAGTTTCAAACATTAACCTCAGTCAAAACCAGACAGTAGCTTTGTTTCAGATGAGTATATGTGTTGCCTTGAGTCTCAGTTGCTAAAACCATTAAGATACAAGTAAGGGTGAGGCAAAAGTGAGAATTATAGAGAGGGCTTTCATTTAGAGGACTTGGATGACCCAGTAAGAGAGATAGTGTCACCACTTCTATCATCTGAACACAACAGTTAGCTGATGGTCCACAGATTTCATTGACACAGCACATAAATGGCCCACAATCATTAACGTTTTTGTAGTAGTGGTATACGATGGAAAAAACTCCATACCATACAAGAGATTGCAAGTTTGCCTGATGAATGAACTATATAGCTGTCTTCATATTTGAATATTCCAAATGCAAAATACCAAGATAAGCAAAACATTAGTAGTGTTCTCCTAGAAATTGTGTGTAACAGAGAGAAGCAGAGATGGCTATGTATAAAAATGTCTCTGCAGGTAGCTTGCTTCTTTTAAGAAGTGTGTAGTGTGCAGCTTGCTGAGAAGCAGTGAAATGTTGATTTTTGTTATGGCAAGTACTGGCTTATTCACAGGACTTCCAGAAATGAAAAGATCTCAGGAAGTATAGAGGTCTGCCTCAGACTGGTAGCCTCCTTCACCCTTCAGAGAAGAACTTTGTGTTAAAATATCTTTTTTTTTTTTTTTTCTTCCTCTGGTTAATATATTTGAAAAATTCTTATGGACTATTTCCATTGTTTCAAATCCAGTTAGTTTCAGAACAAGGGGATAGATCAACCCCATAAGATGATAAAAATTATATAGATATTTTATTCTAAAGTGAGTTGAATAGAAGAGTTTATCAGGTTATATTTTTGGGTTGTTTTTTTTTCTTCAGAAAAATATTTTCAAGAAAACCATACTTTTAAAAAATTTAGTTTTAATTCATAAAAAATCAAATTTCATGTTATTCTGATTTTCTCATGTTGAGATGGAACTTCCTGTGTTGCAGTTTGTGCCCATCAGCCCTTGTCATGGGGCACCACTGAGCTGAGCCTGACCTAATGTGTTTGTTGACAAACACACGCTCAGCAGTGTTGTACGAAGTGTAATATCAGTCCTGTTTGCTCCCCAACATAGTGCTTGTGAAGTTTTATGGTTGGGAATAGGCTGGAAACTTTCTTTCTGTATGCTTTGAACCACAGAACACTAGCTTGTGGGCTAAGAGCATGTGAAATGATTTAGATGGAAAGAGTTCAAGTGATGTGTTCCTTTTACAACTCTTTGGCTGAGGAGTCAACTCTTCTAATTTGCATAATGGCACTTTTTCCCTCTGAGAACATTGTTTTGGCTCATTTTCCATGGCTGTTTGCAGCCAGGCTTTGAAATCACACTTGTGAAGTTACAAACAGTAAGCAGGAAATGATAAAGAGATTTTTGTTGCTTTGAATTTTGAGAGAGGACGATAACGTTTCAAAGACTAACTTGCGCAGAGCACACTGAAACTTGGTGTCATTGGTACCTAGAGCTGGGAATTATGTCTCACTGTTGTTGCTAGGTAATTGTGTAGGTCACAGGAAAATGAAGAGCTACAGCAAGACAGAAATATAAGTCAACCTTAAGGAATAGTGTAGGGAAGGACATTTTCAAAAGCTGTTTTTCACATAGCCTTTTTGATAACCAGAGAAATCTATTTCCATAGTTGAGTTTGTAGTACAATTAGATAATGCAAAGTTCTAGGCTTGCAGCTCTTTAATTTACTGGACACTTCTTCTCAGTAAGGCTGTCTAATTAATTGGCAGTGAAAAATGTGCTGGGTTTGGCAAATTACATTTCTGTCAAAGCCCCTGCAATATTCATTAAATCATATCTGAGAGTGCAGGAATTGCCCTGTCTCAACTGCTGGCTTCATATATATTGGGTGTTTTTTTCAAGTTTTACCTCCTTGGTTACACAGCTATGTATACACATCACTAAATGCAGCTTTTTTTGGCACAATCCCAGGCAAGTGCAGCAAGACTTTTTATGTTGCAGGACCTGGCCACCTCCAGACAAATATAGTGGCAAAATTTGTAGGAAGTCATAGAAGGGACGTGTTTCTGAATACTGAAAACCACTGTGAAAACATGTTAAGAAAAAACCCTCAAACTACAAAGCAACCTCAAGTCCCTGCCCTCTATAAAAAAAACCAAAACAAATCCAAACCTAACAACAAGAAAAAGCCAAAACAACTGACAGTGAGTTTCAACAGTATCATTATATTTCTTTGCTTTGTGGTAATACCCACTTTATCATGCAAAAAAAAAAAAAAAAAGCAGGAGTTTTTTTGATGGACTTATTATTCACGAGACATGGAATTGAATAAAGACAAACATGTTAGTGCAAGACTATGGGGCATTGCCAGATCGCTGTAGGAAAAAAGTATAGACAAAATGCTTTGGCTGAGGTCACTGCCATTATTCCAATTCTGTTAAAATGACTGATTAAATTATAGCAGTTTTGTTGTTGTAGCCCTGATGGTCTAAGGAGATATATATCAGTTGCTCTAATAAAAGATATTACCTCTCCTTACAAACCTTGCTTCACTTTAATTATATTATAGATTTTAGAAGAGGCAGAAAGGAGCCAGCAAACATAGTGCTAAAGATAAACATTTTGATAATACTGGTAAAGTAGGACAACGTTAGACTTAGCTAAGGAGTTGGTGAATAGCTGCTGTTTTGAAGACACAGATTCTGTTGTTTATCAGTAGATCCTCATTTAGATATCAGGCCTGGCCCAGACTCAGCAAACATATACACATACACTTAGCCTTAAGTATGTGAATAACTTCATTTAAAAACAGGAGAACTACTGCATGTCTGTTGGTTTGTTCATGATTGAGGTTTCAGACTGTAATACATTTCTTAGTAAATATTCATTTGGTGATCACTGAACACACAGTGCTGTGGAATAAAGCAAAACTTTCAGTCAGATGGAATAGGTACAAGACCTTTTTGACACACCTTGTCTGTCTTTTCAATAAGAGGCACAGCAGGCAGTCTACCAATTAGTGTATAAATCTGTCTATAAATTGGTAACAGAAGTTCAAGCTGCCTTCTAACCCCACAATGGACATTTTTAAGTCTTTTGCATTTAGTGTTAGTCCTTCCATGCTTCCCTTTGCCCTGTGCTTGATGTGGCATATGGCTTAAGCATGGATCTGTGATAACATGTCCACATGCAAAAAAATTTATAACAGTCAAAGCAGCTCTGTTTTATTCAGGTTTTGTCATATTTCAGTAAGACCTGATCAAAGAAGGCATTGCAGTCACATTCAGATACTGTAAATCATGTGTTTGGAGTAAATCTTGCCACTGTTCTGTTCTTTTTTTAAGACTTAGGTGTACTTTGGCATTTGGTTCCCCTATATGATGCAGTCAATGTGGGAGGAACAACCTCTCTTCCCATATACCCCTCAGCTCTGGTGTGTGTGTTTTTTTTTTTTTTTATACACCTCTATTTTTTTTAGTTGAGGTGCAGAAGGGAGTGTCTTCAAGTTTCATTGAAACAGATTTTTGAAAGCTGAAAAGAAGGTCTGCAGACTATGCTGGGTTACTGAGGTATACACTTCAATGTGCAAGATCAAATTGGAGCAGTGCCTGTAGATTGCTATTCCCTCCAACTTCATTTTGAAAGTTTGAGCTGGTGCCAGATTACCACTCTGCACTTGTTTGTCTCCCTTATAATTTACACATGGTTTCTTGCAGTCAGTTATGTTGGTATTTTATGTTATCTATTGATTTTATATTTCACTAAGTATTTTATTTAAAGCACTCCAAATAGCTCTAGATTTATGTTTCAAAAGTCAGGGTTAAGAGAATTTTATAAATGAAAATAATTTGGAAATCACCAGATGATGATTTTTCTATAATGATTTAAAATATTGCTTAAAGCAATGACAATGATCAGGGCAGCAAATGATCCACGAATGACGTCTGAAGGAACAGAAGCCAACACATCAAATGACAGGTGGGTTTTCCCTGCCTAATAATAATAATAATCATCTATCAAGCAAATTTAATTTTAAGATGAAAGAAGAAGCTTACTCAGCTCTTAAACTGGAGAGAGAGATTAATGAGAATCAATTGAAGCATTTAAAAAGAGTGCAGCGAAAGAGCTATTTTGGACCTCAAACATTCTTCCTGTCCCTGATAGAGGCAGAAAAGAAACTGGAAAGACACGGCCTTACAGAAAGACCTATCGGATCACTAGCTTTCATAATTCTTCTTTTCTTCTCAATCAGCAAGAAACCATTGCATTGCGTATCTGCATTTGTAGCCATATGTAAACGCACATACTGAATGTGCTTACGTTGTATGCATTAAATACCTTAGCTGTAGCCACAATAAAGTGTGAAAAGAGATAGGGGTCAAAATACTTATTCAAAGAGATGGCTCCCCTCTCACAAAATCTCTGCTGAAATTAGATATACTAGTCTGACTGACCCATCCTGTTGCAAACTTCACGACTCAGTATTGATGATTTTTTGTGATTCATTAGAAAATTCTAAAGAGTTTGCTGCTCAGAGCCTCTGTTTCTTGTTTTGCTTGATTTGCCTAAAACCCCACTGATTTCAGAGACTTCTCCAGGAAGAAAAGCGTACCTACATAGATTTGGTTACACAATAGGAATTTAAAGGCCTTTGGAGTGTGAGAATTCAGTGTGAGCATTGTTTTCCCTTCTAAGGCTTCTGCCACTTTTATTTTCCTGCCTGAATTAGCTATGACGCTTGGAGTTTTCTGCTGCTCTGTGTGGCTCTTGCACATCTTGCTTACATAATATTGACTTTCAAAATTTTTACATACACTTATTTTTGAAGGACTGAACTCTCTGAGATGAAGATTACTAAACAGCAAAAGGAGAAAATCCTTTCTTCCTTCATCTAACTGCAGCTATGGAGTTTCTCACTAGTATAGAACTATATTTACAGAAGTACTGACTGACCAACCCCTTCAAAATGAAAGAAAGAAATTCTCCTGTTTCCAGGTGACTTCTGGTGGTTTTTTTTTTTTTTTTTTTGGTTTTTGTTGGTTTTTTTGTTGTTGTTCTTTTTTTCCCTTGAGTCATGCCAATAGTTCTGTATGTTCCATCTGCTGGATTTTTTAATTCATCCATAAATGAGCTGATCTAAATCATACCTCAGGATAGCATGATAGAGGCTGCTGGACAAAGAGACTGGCTTACTTTGATCTGGTAATGAATACTGTTCACCTACTGGGGTGAGACTAGGGACTTAAGACTGCTTCAGAAAGTTGTTTTTCCACACAAGAACATCCGTACTCTGAGTTAGCTTCTCAGGTTGACCGCTTCCTTTGGCTTGTTTTTCAGCAGTATTAGTTAAAACTAGCAAAATACATAAACCTCAGCTTACGTTCAACTTAGACCTTGGCTCTTTTTCAAAACCACTTTTGTAATTCCAGCACTCCCATGAGCGTTACTGCCCTTCTGTGGCTCAACACAGGGGTTAACAAGCCTCTTGCATCACAGCACTTACGAGTGTTCACACTTGCTTAGGCAATAAGGCTCTAAGAGTGCAGCTCTGACATGGGGTTCAGTGCAGCTGTAAGCTAGGAATCTTTTCTTGCTGCAGGTACTAAGGAGCCTTTACAAATCAGGTCCCAGCACTGCTCACCAAACATGCAAGTTCTAGATATTGTTACTGAGAAGGAAATTCACAAATTTGTATTTTGCAAAATCTGATTTCCTATGTATATAGCTGCTTGTGGTTTTTCTTTGTTTTCACCAGATGTTTGCTAAACTCGTATTCAAAATACATAGTCAAAACCTCTTTACTCTTTCCTTCTCTCCAGTATCAACAACAAAGTGAGAAAATGTTTTACAAAACAGGGAAGAAGTACATATAGGAAACATATTTTTACAATAACAGCTTCAACCAGTTTTAGTACTGGCCACTATTACTTAAACTTTCTACCAGTAGATTTAAGTGAGTGCTTAGCAGTTTAACCCTTCTCACCCAAATAGCATCATATAAACATAAAACTACCTCAGGATTTTCCTGTCAGTATTGTTATATTCTGACTCTGTCACATGAGCAAAATGCTAATTCATGTTGGAGCTGAGATTTTTTTCCCAGAGATAGTTGTAAAAAAGAAACAAGGGAATTCAAATCCAGTGTGAGCTAATTGACTAATATGCTAAAATTTGGTATCCTTTCCTTGTGATGTTCATTTTAAGTCAGGGCTGTAAGTAGAGAAATACTCAGGTAAAGTATCCTGCATGTGCTACTGACAAAACCAAAGGAAATTGTATAAGTTTTTTCTTACCTCATAATGAGCTAAGAACTGCCATGTGGCTTAGCTGAAGCTCACCTGTGATATGTATGAGTCTCCCTGTATTTCTTAAATAAATGAAGGTTAAATAATAATTAATGGAGGTGATGTGGAAGCATATTTGTGCATCAGCATAAATATGTTTTTTCGCTTAGGCTTGTTTGCAGGAAACCACTTAGATCTGGCACTCTGCCTGATTTATACTAAAACTTTCATGTTTCGTAAAGCATCTTTCAAAACATTTAAAGATCTGTTGGAAAAAATATCTGTTTAAGATGATAATACTGTTTTTGAAAAACCAAACATCTAACAGCTTGGCTCATATATTTACTGTACCTTCTCTTGCCTGTCATTAAGGTTGCAGACAATAGCTCTTTCACTGGCTGTTCCTTTTCTTGCCAGTACTGTCTAGAACTTTTCCTTTTCAGTGGGCTTTCAGATTGTTCATTTGGTGCCCCTGGGAATGGACAAGCAAGCTTTTGTATGTATTAGGGCATACTGATATGTAAAAACAGTCTCAATTTTCAGAAATGCTTTGCTGCATGTCATAGAGAGGCAGTCTTCCCCCTCTGACTTGTGTTTTGGTAGGTAAGTAAAGTTCACGGATTCAGGACTGGCATAAACCTTAGCTGGAGACCTGTGCTGGGTGTTTCTTTAATGTGTTATTCTTTAATTTGGAAGTAATCTGGGGTCCTGAAGATTGTTTTAGGCCTCGTTTTGCATAGATGGTTTTGTTTAACTCCAATAGCTTTTAGACTTCAAGTAAACGTTTTATCTGACAGGAGTCTTCAGAAGGAGTCCTTATGGAACCAGCATGTGGAATTAAGAAAGCAAAATTCCTTTCAGTTTATATAAGAGTACATCTTGTCAGTTTGTTGTCACAAAGGTGTGGGAAAGGTTCCCCAATAACTTGGCTTCACCAAGGGCAAATCTTGCTTGATGAACCTAGTAGTCTTCCATGGTGGACTGACTACGTTAGTGGATGAAGGAAGAGGTACAGATATAATCTCTCTGGACTTCTGTAAGGCTTTGAATATGATCTCCCAATACTGAGAATCCTGCCATACTGGGCATGTATGTGCACCCCTTTTATACTTTGTATTTAATCTCCAGATGACCTTATTTTCCTGTCACTGGTTACAAGATCTTTCATTTGAAATAAACTGTTTGAAAATAATTTTATGCTTATAAGATACTAACAAAATTAACAAAGCTTCAATATTTGTCCTTTTTTTTGGTAAATGTTTTAAAATAACCCACTTGTAAGAGATTTATTTCCTAAAGACTTCATCTCTTAAGGAAACTTCCTGTGTGATTTGCTAATTCTTGTGCAGGGTCAGTTAATCCAGTATTATCCCTTAATACATGGGCAACTATTAGGAATGTTTTGTTTTTCTAAAGGCCCTCTTTAGTTGTATTAATGACATCACAGTATCTGATGGCACATTTAATAGAAAAGGTCAACTTCTTCACTGATAGATGTTCTAGATCCCTCCCTGAGTGTGAACAAGGCTTCATGGGATAAACATAAGAGCAAAATTTGGCCTGCCTTCCACATCCACTTTCCAAACTATTCTTGCCACTACTGCCCGATTTTGAGATCCTGGTACTAGTCCACTTTTAAACAAACAGACCAGAAGACATTAGGACTCTTGTGGAGACACACAGGTGTGGCAGCATGGAGAACACAGCAGAAGTTAGAAAGGAACTTCCAGCTACAGCAGCAGGCTTTGGATTAGTCCCTAAATAGAAATAAGTGGGTGAAAAAATCATCATGAAGAAATCTGCCCAGAAATTGAGCTGTTTAGGAGAGAAAAAAGTGGTATAGGCAGAGTTCATTCCAATATAACACAACATAAGCAGTGACCGTCGTAGTCTATCAATGAATACCGAAATCCATTACTTGCTCTAAGCTGTGCTAAAGAAGTGTGCCTGTTCACCAGCAAGAAATCATTCTACTGTTGTTCCCCAGCGTGTGCTGCTGCCTTGTCTGCACGCTGGAGTTCCTCCACACCTGGAAATGGAGCTTGTTTGAGCTTTTGTTTGGTTTTCTGTAACTGTACTCCTTGGATTGTATATTCCGTTTTCTGGGCTTAGTCCACAATGTAGTGCAAGTACAATTTAAAAAAAAAAAAAGTGTTATCCTCTTATATGCAATGCAAACACATGGGAAGCTCAAAAGATTCAAAGAGCCACAGGTCCTGATTTTTGCCTTCAGGAGGAGCTCTTTATTCAGTATTAGGAGAGCTGTATCCTAATGGCTTTGGTTCTGCAGTTACTTTGCTAAGGTTCCGTGCACGTCTTTGCAGCAGTGTCCTTTGACTGGTGACAAGCACCCAGGGTGGGAAACAACACACAGGGAAACACACATGCTAGATGACAGTGAGCATATAATAGCTGCATTGCTTAGTGATAAACCCATCTGAAATAAACCTGGTGTGTGTGTTTTTCTCACATGGTGGTTGCTTGCATGAATGCTAAGAGGGGCTCTCATCCTCCAGATCCAGGCAGGTATAAATGAAGAAGAAAAAGAGGAAGGAATAAGCATATTTCTATGCACTGTAAAAATAGTATCAAGCTCTGCTATACTAGTAAAGCAGTAGCTTTCAGCATACAGCCCCCAGATCCTTGGCATCCACAAAATCCAAAGAAAGCACATTGTTGTCAGATAGCTTAAATTCATCGTACAGGTGGCCATGAATCAGAAAGGGCTGAAAACTTTCATATTTGTGATAATTCCAATTGCTTTAAGCTCAAACAGGATACAGTCCTTGTGGATTACCCTGACCTGAAACAGTCCTCTGCCAAAGAGCTGGCAGAAAGAATGGAGGGCATGGAAAATGTGTGGCAGGTATGCATCTGTGCAATGAAGCCCTACTAATTGATCTCACCATGGAAAAGTGGTGGTGATGCTTTAGTACAGAAAAAGAATGAGGTAGCTGGCCAGTGAAGAGGAGAGGGGCCTTCATCACAGCCAAAACATTACTAAGTGCTGCTGCTGTTATGAGTTGATCATACTGTCATAAGGGAGAATCATGGATTCTACTCTGAGAACTGTAGTAAAGCAGAGACGCCAACCCAAGACGACCTGTCTGTAGAGTCTGAAAATGAAAATGCAACAGTGAAAAAGCAAAAAGCCAGTGATTCAGGTGAAATGGGCACACAGAGAAAGCACAACTTGAGCAACCTGGTCTAGTGGGAGGTGTCCCTGCCCACGGCAGGGTGGAATTCGATGATCTTTAAGGTCTCTGCTAACTCTAACCATAAGGGAGTAAGGATGTTGCCTGGATGGTGAAGGTAGAGGTCATAAACTATCACTTTCGTCGGTTTTGTTCCCAGTGCAGACTTCTCTGTGTTCATCTTGTACTGATTTAATTCCCATGGTGAAAATCAGTCACATCATCTACCTGAACTGGAAGCCAACGCCCTTTTCCATGCAGGCTCATCACGGCTTACCATGGCATTGCCAACAGCGCTTTGTCCTTGCTTCTTGGTATCTTGGTATCTTTGGTATCTCGAAGCAGATTATTCTGTTCAGGTGTTTGTGGTTCTTTTCAATTCTGAACAAACAGTCCTTGTATCTACATGGTAACTAAATGTCTCTCTGGATTTTTTCAAAAATACCTGTTTTTGTGCTGCCAGTTATGAAAAGTAATTGAATGGATATGTATTTATGAGATTACTAGGAAGCTGGAGGAGAAAGTATGCCTGCTTTCTCTTACCTGAATGTTAACTGATCTACAGAATAGACTGTAGTCCTACATGTGGTTCTTTCTAAGCTGTCATTGCTGCTGTACACCCAAGGTACTTTTGTCACTACCATCCACAAAATTCATATGCAACCCCAACCTGCAGCCCATTTCCTAGATTATTCCATGCCAAAGGACCAGTAGTCTAATCTATGCTGTGTTCCAGGAAGAGCATGGGCAAGACTGGGAAGATGAGGTGGCTTCAGAGAGAGGGCACCATCAGCTACATGTACAACCTTGTCACATGAAGATGTGCAAGTAGAGCCATGCAAGAACTGCATGAGATGGTATTGGCACATTCATGCAATGAAATAATTCCCTCATCAGTCTACTGTCTACAAATCTTCATCTGTACTGAGTAATGTTGCAGTCTGCTGTGTCTAGCTGAGATAAAATTCATTCAGTGTCCTTTCCCTTCTGACCAGAATCCCTGATTAACTAAAGTTTATGAAATAAGGTGAAAAAATGAAAACTACAAGAAAAGAAAACCAATACAAATAAGTAAAACAAGACAACAGTGCTTTCTAGTAGCCTAACTGTTGCTTTGAAAAACTCTGAAGGCAGAACAAGACCCCTTCAGAAAGTATTTCTGGTAGCTGTGGACCTGCTATTTCCTTAGCCTTTGGTGAGGTAAAAAAGAATATACATGTTCTAGATTCCTGGATATAAGACTAGGACTTGTGCTGAGAAATTTTCAGTTCAGCTGTTAACGGAAAGACAGGGATTTTCCAGTTTTGTGATAGCACAAATTGATTTATAAACCTGATTTTCTTCCCATCTGTGACGTTTTCCTTACGTCCACGCACGTATGTCTAACAGCCACATGTCAATTTAAAGAGCAGGTGGATAGTTGTTTTATCTTGTTGCTGTTTTTAATATAATTCAATAAGTAGGCATAAGAGGAGGAACTACGTGGGTGATGGTCACTCATGCAGAGTTTGCCTTGTCTGATGAACAACTGCCTGCATGCTGAGAAGAGAGCCCTAGCAGGGCTGCCTCAATCTTCTTTTGCAAGTACTTCTGTTTCCTACCCTAGGTGATTTCTTGAACTAGCAGTTTACCTTAACAAATGAATTGCTGTTTCCCCTTGGCCACAAACAGCGAGTTTCTCGGTGATGCAGGAATGGCCAGATCTTAGGCCATTGACCTTGTCTGTTGCCTCTAGACCTGCACCACAGATTTGTTTTGCTGGATGTCACCAGTGAATTAGCTGGCTGTGGAAAAAATTGTGGGCGTCAGATTAAGATTCAGTCTACTTGCTGTTTGCTTCTGTTGGTTTCCCTTGTTTGTTGCATAGTCTCTTTCTTTCTCTCTTCCTACTATATTTTCTTTGCCCTGGAGAAGCCTCTACTGCCAGACAACTGCTTATATGTTTTCCTTCTTTGCTTATCTCTGTGAAAACACACCTGATGTTCACAGAGTCACATAACTCTGTTTGCAGGAAAATCTGTATTAGAATATGGCAGAATTTCAAGAAAGTATTTTGGATTTCTGCTAGAAAAAGGCTAAGATCATTTCAAAGATCAACAGCTATAAAGATTTCTGTACTTATCAATGGTACTAACTGCCTACTAAATAAGAATGTTGAGAGGAATGGGAGGAAATACCAGAAGTTGTAAAGGTAGGCTTCATAAATATTGAGATACCGCTTCCGCTGTCTTCAGCAACTTTAAACAATTGTGGCTATGTCAGTTCTGTCAAATGACTAGTATGACAAATGATTCTAGTATGGAAAATATAATGAAATCACCTTGTAACAGTCTTTTGCCTATAAGAATTTTTCATGTTTAGTGTGAGCTCTAAAATAATCCTCTATTAGGTGTGACTGAAATTAAATCTTCCTTCCTCCCTCCCTCCAAATCCATGAGCAGGGATGTCGTGAAATAGACAGACTACAGGTAACTACATTATCTGGCATAAATTTTTGAAAGGGATTCGTAACATTAAACTTCACTGGTTTTAAATTCTGGCTTAAGTCACCAAAATGAAATTTGCTATATAGCAAGTTGTGGGTACCTACCCACCATCAAATGGAAATCACATCATTTCCGTAAAACTAACACTCAATTGCTGTGAAATTAAAAGATAGGCTAATAATGTATTTTCAGCATTACTGCCATCCTTCTGATTGGAACACAGTTTAATAACATGTGCTGAGTGTTGTTAAGGTCACCTATGGATTTGTGGTAAGGTTTTACCCTTGTGTTAATCAAGCTGTCATCAAAGCACTTTAGATGCACATGTGATTATTATCTCTCCAGAAGTTAAAAAAGATGGGTCAAAATAAGGTGCTAAGTTGATTATCAGTCAGCATAGATGAGCAGATCCACTCATGGGGCTAAAAGTCTTATTCAAGTATGAAATTAGGAAAGAGTCTGAGCACCTTTGCATTTGAGCCTTTTTAGCTGTTTTGATCTAGGAGGAATTAAATCCTTCTTGCATTTCTGTCTTTAAAAGGATTATCACATGGCATTTTAAGTGATAACTCTCTGAATAAGGTTTGAAAACTTCATGAGAGTGAAGTTGAAAATAATTTTTGTCAATTTGTTGACTTATGCAGCATAATCCGTATATTGTGTTGTGCAATAGTGGCACCCAGTGGAGGCTGGAATTACAGCAAATTTTCCATTGCTGCTGGATAAGGCTTGCCCAAATTTACCCTGAGTTCAGGGCTGCATGTGCTGATTCAGGAAGGTAGGTATACAAGGACCAAAGCTATGCATGATTTTCCTAAATTAAGAACTCTTACCTGTCAACTGAGCTTTTAATTTTAAAAGTTTAGACTACCTGAGCATTTATCTGTCTATTCACATCAAACCCTGGATAGTGTGAAGGCCTTTTTCCTGTAGGATAGACTCTCTCCTTTAGCTGCATTACTTCAAATAACGCAAGAACATCCTGGGAAATGGAGGAAAAATGCTCTCTACTCCTACTGCTCTGAAAGTAATGCCTGAATAGTGACAGCAACAGCCTCAAAAGCTTGGAGAGAGAGTGAAAAGCAGCATACATGCTATGGGAGCAAGTGGGAACACAAGGAAAGTGTGGTTTCTGGTTCATTTGTGGTCTGGGCTTGGATGCAGTAGTCTGAATAAGCTCCTTATAAGGAGTGCGAGAGAGGACTGAGAACAGCAGGGATGCCAGATGTGTCATGTAGGTGAGAAGGAAGTCTCTAGGGAGCGTATTTTAATGCTTTAATTCAGGCAATGCAGACAGTAACAGCACCAAAAATAAATGGACATTAATAATAAACTGTAAGCAGATCAGCCCCTCCAATAATATGCATGGAATATCAAATTTCTCTAAAGAATATATTATTTCCTATGAGGGTGGTCAGCACAGTGCTGTGTGAGAAATGACACTGTACGTGTCATCTTCTCCTTATTATTTTCTCAGGAGTCATATAATGCAAATAGTTGTGCTGAACAGGGATTTGAGAGTAACTGACTTGTGCTGCCAAAGAGAATTGAATGAATTAGAATAATGTTCCTGTGCACCTAGTGTTAGTGAGCTTAGACTTCAGTTCCAGGTGGCATGCCTACTCAGTGTCCGATATTATCAGAAAAATGTGGTTAATGAGGACGATGACCTGAGTTCCTAGAAAATTTTCATCTTAACTTGTTTTAGCATCTTCTGTCCCCTTTCCCCCCCATTTATTTTAACATTTTATTGCAAGCACTGAGTATTTTAGCATTTTTGCCATGCTGGAATTACTTTAGATTTGCAATGGGAGGCTGGATGCGTGAAAACATGTTCAAGTAACTTGCTTTTCAGTCAAGAAAGCATTTAAGAAAGGGAAAAGTACAAGTTGGATCAGTTTAATTGCACACTTTGGATTTGTTTTCATAGGTGCAAAAGTCATTAGGCAAAATAGGCTGCTTATTAAGTGCATGCTCTGTCACTGTTGTAGTACTATATTTTGCAAGTGATCCCATTAAGTCACTAGGACTTTCTGTTAATAAGATTACTATTCAGTGTAAGATATACTCTCGTAATTTGTGGATAAATTACTGCTTGTTTTAATGATAATAGGTATCATTATTACAATGGCATTTATCCAAGCCTTATGTGGCAGTAGGTAAGTAGATTTTTATCTTTGTTTTATAACACAGGGTGTGAGAGCAAAATTAAATCACTCAAGAGTAAGAAACTGCCTCAAATGTGTGATGTGAACTTCATGGCTGATCCGAACATGATGTTGTACTACTGTCTAGGTTGAGGAAGGAATTATAATGATGGCAAGTTGGAGCTGCTATAATACACTTACAATGTATTTTTTAAATAGATACTTGATTTGTAATGAGCAAAAGTATTAAAAGCCACAAGACACTTTTTTGTTACTTACTAAAGATTGCTTCCATCTTATCCTGTATCATGGAAGAAGAACTGGGGGACAAGTCACAGGATCTCACCTAGGAAACACTCATGGAGGAAGCCATGTGATGCCTGACTTCCTGCTCCCGTTAGAGGAATTTGTTTTACGTGTTTAAAGAGTGTAATAAATTACTTTTCCCCTTGCTGAAAGAGGATTTGTGAGGAATTGTGTCCCAGGGAACTGGCAGTGTTTGAATTCCCTACCCCACAGCACTTCTGTGCTGCTGTGTCAGATTATGTTGAGAAGCATCTCCTACAACTTTACTATTCTGGCTATGCCATCTTTAGTTGCGTTGCAACTGATATTGATATTACTCTGACTTCAAATTCTGTACACTCTTCTCTTTTGGCTTATCTTCCCTTCAAGCTCCTTTAAACGTGAAATAACACACATATCAACACACTTATATCTAATTTTTGGCATAGTTTTATCACTTCTCTGCTAGGAGGATTTCCGTCTTGTACGAACTAGCCAAAATGAAGGAATTGCCACAAAATGTATGAAGGAGGTAAGGTGCCTAGGACCTAGGGCACTGGAGAAGGCCTTAGGGCAGAGAAGTCAAATTAATCAGATGAAGACTTTCATCCTGGAAAAGGACAGGTAATTGAGACATACTCATGTAATTACAATTGATTTTTCTCACAGAAAAAAAAAAAAAAAAGGACAGACACAAAGTACGGCAATTGCTGAAAGTGGTAATGGAAAAGGAAGTAATTTTAAATAGAGATGACGCTGTCTTTTTTCTTTCCTTTTCCCTCTTAGTTTTTAAAGAAAACTGTAACTGCTGGCTTCTAATCCTAAAAAGAAGCCAGTCAGGGTAATCCTATATGGATAAATGGTATTTCAGAGTTGCGTGAAAGAGAAAATAACATAGAGAGAGAGATAGAAAAGGATTCAACAATGGAAGACCTTTTTAGTAACATGGATTAAGTTATTAAGTTTTATGATTGAATTAAACAGGATCAGTTGTTCAGTTGTTTAAGCTCACTAAAAATGACTTCTTAGACTTTTTCCTCTTTTTTTTGTG
>VXBW01008039.1:847674-867506 GCA_013400375.1 Thinocorus orbignyianus | reverse complement strand
TTTGTTTTTTAAGGCATAGCAGTGGCCAGCCAATCTGAATAGAAACGTGATTGCACTCTCCTTTACAATCTTTCAGCTTTAGGAGTAGGTAAATGCCTTATCTCCTTTAAGATATATAATGTATATATTTAGGGGCAGCATCATGGTAACCTAGCTGTTTTGGGACAGTGCAGACACATCTAGTAAAAATGCTGATATTTAATAGATCCTACAGTTAACAAAATTTGACATTGTTGTGAAAAGCTTTTGTCAGTAGGCTTTGAGGAAGAATATGGAAAGAATATGGACAATACGGAAATAAATGCTACTGGTATTTGATTTTGGTATTAGGAAAAAACATAGTCACAAATCAAAATGCTATGTTGCTAATTATTTTATGTACACGCACACATAGAGAAAGTGTCTTCAAGAACTGACAATTCCATAAATATTTTTAAAACAAAAGCCTACTTATTCAATGCAACTGTTGTTCAGGTTATTAAACAGAACTTTAGAGCAGACACTGTGAACAGAACATCCAGGTGTCTAGGCAGTCTGAGAGTATTCTTAACTGTAAAAATCTAGAGTGAAATTTGGGACAGTATGGAGGGTGGAACAGTTCTTTGCTCAACTAGGTCTTGATCCCGTGGAAAGACATTATTTATGGCTTCTAACTTCTCTGGGGAACAATAAGACTTCGATTTGTCATATAGTTAACGTACCTGAATTGCAAAGCTCATTTCATACATTTGGTGTGAAACTAAGCCTGTAGCATGTTCTTTGTTTACAGAAAGTGAGAGAGACAGTGGTTCTTAGCACACTAGAGACTCGGTCTAAGACATAGTTTTGAATAATCTTTGATAGTACGTCTCTTCTAAGTTGCATGTAGAGAGCAAAAGAAAATGCATAGGAGATTTTGACCTGAGCTTCTTGTTTGGAGGCTACTAAGCTTGTGACAAGCAAGAATGAAATGAGTTGGTTATTTTTAAAAATTATTTGCACTGATTAGTCTTGTCCCTGCCCTTGTTGTTGTCGTCCCCCCAACCCCGGCCCGGTCCGGATCCTTCTTAGGTTTGAATTTGACAGAATAATGTGACCAGGGCTCTACTGGCTGCCCAATGAAGTTGGACACAGTTGTACTTTGAGAGGTGGCTGAAAGAGCTTCCAATCCTAATATAAACAGTAAGATGTTCACAATTATTTCTTCCTTTTGTCCTTTGTCAGCTGTAGAGCTGAAATATTGTCAAAATATTTCAATTTTAATATTATATTTACAATCCAAATTATTCTAAAACATTTGTTAATGCTGTTGGAAAGGGATAGTGCACTGCAAGCAAGTTGCAGGCAAGAATCCAGCAAGCCACTATTCTAGTGTCTAGCAAAGCACCATCCTTCAAAACAGCATTTTCTTTCTCCCAAACCTTTTGTTCTTTAACAGAATTTGAACTCTTTCTAGTTTAGTATATTTTGATCTAAAGTTACATTCCTTGGCCTCAAGGGTTTGGTAGTTCTGATTCCAGAGCGATTTGTTTATTCCCCTGTTTTCTTGTTGTCACACCTTTCAAGTATCTCTTTTAGATGTCCCTTGGCATTATCTGTGCTTCACTCAAACAGAATAAATTAGGTCCTAAACTTGGGAACCTCTCCTGGAGCCAGGGGAGGCCCTGTAACATTCTGTGGAAATCTGCAGTAGCTCTTACTGTGTTATTTATGGACTGGCAGGTGGCAGGATGAAGCCTGATTATGTGAAATTTCTAGCCCAGACCTGGGTTTTACACATCTGGAAGATTAGGTTGGTTTGGAATATGAAATGAGAATTTTTACTGCTTAGGCAAAATGAATCTTGAGTGGGGAATCCTAACATTCATTCCTTGCTAGTAGTTTCATTCCTTCTGTCATAACATCTCTTGTATTAATCTAAGAGCGAACAAACCGGCACACAGATTAAGAACACTACTAGAAAAACAGGCAGCGACTGGATGACAGAATCAGAACAGTGTTTGGGACTTTCCTCAACAACGTGCTTATTTTCCCAGACCTATGATATGGCAAGTTGAGGTTTTAGCTTTGCCATAACTTAATGCTTACACACTTTTCCATCTAAAATAACCAGAGAAGGTCCTGGGAAATTGAAGCTGGAATCTCATCAGTAGGTAAATTCCGTTTCAGTGAGTTCTGACATGATTTTCTGATATGAGATCAGTTTATGAAAATAAGCCTGACTTGCAAATATGATTCTCAATGCAGATTGGAACTGCTACTGTATCAAAGTACTATGTTGTAGTTATTTTTCCTTGGTGATCAAAGAATCTCTATTGAAAGTGTAACCAAATACGTGGGTTTGTTCCTCCCCTTCAATGCAGCCTTCAAACACTAGTTTATCTTTCAATATATATGTTTGTTATCCTCAATAATGATGCTTATATGTGTTGAGACCTGGTAAGGCACCAACAATATCAAGTAGAAGAAAAATAAAAATTCAGCTTGTAAAAATATTCTGTTTTGTCAGCCTCTTAGCATTGTCCATATTTCCTATAATATAGAATAAATACAACAACTATATTTGACCAAAGAGCAGAACTGGGAGGTGTTAATGGTGAGAAAAACCTCTGAGATCGTTTTACCTGATGGCTCGTAGTAGGTCTCTGACAGCTTATAAAGATTCCATGCAAACAGCTGATCTTGAACTTAAATTTCTTATTCTTAAAGCAATTCCAAAATTATGTTATTGCCAGCGCAGTCATTGAGGTAGATCAATGTTTGTAGGAGACCCAAGGAGATTTTCCTAACTGTCAGGGGGAAGTCTTAGGACCAAATAGTTTGTTTGCTGCAGCCAGAAAAGTTCCATCATTTTTCGTCAGATGAAAACTGCTACTTCTTTACTTTTTTGAAATTCTTGTTTGAATAAGGGTAGCAATTTCCTCTGTTGTTATTACTACATGAATGGACTCTTATCGGGTTGCTTACTAAAAGTTTTATAGCTAAAGTGCTGTGGGTATTTTCATTATAAATGACTAACATAAAGCTCTATAACTTGCTTGTAAAAATTCTGTGCTAATAAAAATCTGGCACATACAAGATTGTTTTTCGATCTCATTTATTTAAATTAATTTATTAAAATAATTGAACAGTCATTGTGAAGTAATGAATGTAGTAAACAATTATATTAATGCTTGGTGATTTTCTTAAAAGCAACAAAGATTTTTAGAAAGAATGACATGGGTGAAACACTGAGTCAGTTTTGGCAATTATGTGAATTTAGACATAACATTTTGCTGAACAAGTTGCTGTATGTATTTAATATATTCTACTAGAGAAATATCCTGCTGTTGTTTGGTGTGTTTGATTAGAGTACAAATAATTCAAATATTGTAGAGGCCATGCACTTCAGAGGCTAGGTATTTTTTAGACTTAACTGACTGCCACCATTGACATGAGAAATATTTGCAGGAAAATTGTTTGCATGTAATCTGTTCCTGAATGCGTATACAGAATCTCATATTTAAAGTAATAGTAAAAAACCCCAACATCCTAAGCTATCTCCATTGCTTACTCACTCTCTCTACCTTTCTAATGTAACTCTACTCTCTGCAGTGATGTTTTCATTGTCATACTTTCAGCATTAGGGTAGGGCTATGTTTCTAACTTCATGGTGTAATAACCTGGTAAAGATTTTCAATCCGATGAGAGGAGAAGTTGTACATGAAATTACAGGAATAATAAGCCCTTTTATTAACTCTTTAGCATAATCATGTTAAAATTTGAAAGTATTGACTTAAACACATCCAAAATTCTAGCAGGAAGATTATCAGAGAGAAGAAAGATGCTATGAAGAGTTAGATTAGCTGATAATGACTGATTATCTGGCCATGACTTCCATGCTGCCCTTTTTTTGGATAGAGGCACTTTCTCATTACTGTAATAGATGAAGAGGATCCTCTAAAATTGTAGTATGCATAGGGTTGTTTTTTTTTTTTCTCATGAAGAGGTACACTAACAGATACTTCTTGAAAATAAAATCCATGGTGTCACACCAAAAACTAAATGATACAAAGTAATCAAACATATTGAAAGAGTGTTCCTGTTTTTAAATGCCAGACACCAGGTGTTTGAGAATACGCCATCATGCAATGAAGTGTCTGTGACATTATTTATTTAAAACTAGATGATCGGAGCATGTTTTTTTCAGTGAGCACATATCATTTTCTGGAGTGCCCTGCTGTGTATAACCCTGGAGCCCCTGTTTGTTTATAGCAATAGTTAGGGTGGGTTTTTTTTTTCACTCTTTCTCAGGCTGTGATCCCCCAGGGTAAATAAAAATGAGGGCTATGTGAAAACCACTGATGTATGGTCTTTTCCTAATTCAGACTTCAGGTCCCAGTATCTTGTTCAGCATTCTTATATAACACATGACAGTTCCACTCATCTTGTTGCTGAGTCCTTTTTGTACCTGTGTGGCTTCATTTTAATGAAATTCAGACCCCAAAGTATAATATATAAAGCCCTATCCATTATTTAAAAGAAACAAGCATATACTTTCTGGAATTTGTAATGCAGATATCAAGAAAATCCTATAACTAGGTATAGATTCCTGCAACTTAAAAACAAGCCAGTATATCCATCCTTCCATAATGTAGGGCAAAAGAATCTAAGAAACTACTGGCTTCTGCCATGTGTCACACAGCTTGAAGAATTCAATCTCTACTTTATTACATATGAACACATATAGTTGTCCCCTACTCTTGTATGTTCCTGAGATTACAGGCAACAGTCATTATTGCGATTGTCTTTTAGCTGTGACAGAATAAGAGAAAGAAAATGTAATAGATGTTGAGTACGAAGGCCATTGCAAGTGTTTGGGTTTTTTCCAAGCCACTGTATTCATTTGTGCTCAGCAGTTTTAATTCTGTTTTGTCAATGCATCCCAATTCTAGAAACACCAACAATGGTTGAGTAGAAAGATCTGTACTGCAAATGACTTATGCACAATTGCATATGAATTCCTTTGCAGCATCTTCTCCTTCTGTCCTTTGTAGCCGCGCAACCACTATCCTGTAGAGTTGGAGGCACGTGGGGAATAGACCAGGAAAGTTGGCTGGTCCACCTATGTTTGTAGAAGGTAGTTTGATGCAATGTAAACTATGATTCATGGGAGTGGGAATATGTGAACTGCTAGGCTAATAGCATTGGTTTGTTTTATCAACTTCAGGAGTTGTGTTTTATATTACTGTCTTACCCTGCATAACATTCCTCATAATTGACAGAGTTCAAAGCCAGCTTTTCCCTTATTCTTGTACACATACCAGAAAAAATTCTGGATGTTGATCTTACTGATTTTGTTCATCCTTTCTGTAAAATTACTTACTCTCTACAGTTGTGCTTTTTATCTGCAACAAGCTTAGAGCATATCTGAGTGCCAAAGAACATGCACTGTGAGGTGACTGCTAGACTGCTTTCATTAGGTTTTGCAGGGAGAAAAGTTTTACATACTGTTCATCCTTTCACTCCTAGTGAGCCCAGAATAAGGAACTTGTTATTTTATCTTGCTCTGTGGTTTATTTCTTCCTGCAGTATGGTCGCAAGGTTGCTACGCCGTGTTTAATGCCTCTTTCGGGCTGATACGGCCAACTGTCTCTTTTTTTTAGAGAGAGAAAGGTAGAGGTATTTTCTTTTCGCACCATATAATGCTATTCCTCATACACATCAGATCATCTTCATACTGCCCCTTGATGGCTAAACACAAGGAAGAACAAATACTTCTTCGTTGGCCTGACCACATTCTGAAGGAAGGAAGTTTAAAAGCGAAGTTTTAGTTGAAATTGCCATGAAGCAAAGCACCCACTGACATCCAATTTAGATACAAAGCCAAGATTATTGCCAGCAGTTTTAAAGCTACTGAGATGGGAACTGTTCAACCTTTATTCAGCCCTGCACTATTAAGCAGAGTATATAATGTCACTTATAGATTAGATCCCATGCCCACTTATGTACAGCAGTAGTTATTGAAATCATTGCAGTTTTGTTCACTGGTCGCTGCTGCTGCCATGGAATTGCTGCAGCAGCTTTGATTACTTGGAATATTATTTGTGGGCATTTTAATGGCATCACTCCATTAATGTATCATCTCACTTTAAAAATAGCTGAATAAATCTTAATCTGGTATAAATCAGCAGAGTTCTTGGTGGAGCTAAGAGATTTTTTATCTGCAGAGCACTTGGCAGGGCGATGGTTCAAATAGAAAAGATCATTGTGTGCAAGCCAGAATAATTCTATCGTTTTCTCTTTCTCTCTTTCAACATAGAAGTTAAATAAGACTTTTAGACATGCTATAGGTACAGAATGCGTTACAGAAGTTGACACAGGATATACCTTAGCCTTGATGATCAGGAACTCATGAGTATCAAGTCATCAAAATTACAGCATAAGGATTCTGTTGGATGACATTTTCAATGGAGTTGCGGAATAGTGAAGTGACTTCATGGGTCATGCCATGGTCTCAGGAGTGAAGTAGATTGTGTTCAAAGAATTCAGAGCATGGGAATAAAACACTTTTAAATAGGATAATTTTTCCCTTCCTTCTCTGTCTCCTTCTTCCTCATCCCATAAATTTTAATGTGCTTGGGTTTTTATCCAGCTATGTAGTTTGTATTTGCTCTGCTAATGTTCGTGTTTTCACCTGTATAGTTAACCTGTCCTAGCTTCAGGTTGGAGGTGCTAATACACAACATGTGTGAAAGGATTAAACAAACAAAACTCTGATCTGTCATTTCTTGACTATTCGATGCAGCCTCTGCTTTTGAAATTTTCCTCTACCCTCCTGTGAAGGCTGAGATAATGTTTAAGAGCTGATACCTTTGTGATTTTGTTTCCACATTTGCTATCTTATATCTGGATCTCAACATTTCTCTTCCATTCTGCCTTTAAAACTGCTTTGTAACCTGCTGGTGCTGCTTGCCAGATGCACCCAGTTGTAAGCTGATAGTGTTATCCAGGGATTTGACAGTGGGAAATCAGCCAATAGTCTGTAAAGCTTCCCAGTTTCAGCAAGATGACCTGGGAAATCAATTTAGGGAATGCAAAAAAATCCCCAACCCTGGGAAAGTTTACCAATACATAGTGAACATCTGAGTGTTAAGGCTGGGCAAACAAGAATGTTAGAAAAAGTCATAGTATGAGAAAAGGCATTCAGCAGCATTTTATACAAATGAAGACAGACATTATTAAAAAGAGGGCAATGAGTCTTTGTTCCCAAAGTAGCATGAAAAGCCTTGAACCTCCTCATGAAAAGGAAAGTTAAGACTGTTGTTGTGTCTAATATTTAAAATCATGAAGTCATTAATGCAATTCATCCCAAGTTCTGTATTGCTATCTTTATCAGATGTACTTTTAGGAGGAAGAACAGGTATACCGGAGAAGGGACAGCCTCAGAGCTCGTTCATTCCTGTTGCAGGGAAAAATTATTTCCTTTCAGAAGACTTGATCTATGCAGTAAAGCAGTCATGTATTTATTTTGTCACTTGGACTAAGTTTCCATAACAGGGCTATGCTCGTAAGATAGAAGTTCCTGGCATTTTTCCAGCTATCAATATTGAAATATTAGTGATCAAGCATTTACTGAATGTCATTCCTCAAATGCAGGGTCTCCACAGCACCTTGTTGCATTCATGGAATTCATTTGTTTGCATTATCTGGCTAACTGGTTCTTTTGTATTGCCAAGGTGATGAACAGATTTGACATTTAGCTGATTACTTCACCAAAATTAAACAGAAAACAGGGCAACCATCCAAAGTTCCTTTCAGTGTGAAAGCTAATTATAAAAATGCTTTGAGCAGCAATTTCTTTTTGGATGTTAAAGTGCTTTTATTAGATTGTTCCCCTGTCATTTAAAAATTTATTGCTACACACTTATAAATGGGGTTGCCTGCTGGTGTAGAATGATTTTATTTTATTTTATTTGTCTAAGATGGAAGATAGAAATGTATAGAGCAAATTTTAGGCTGAATTTGTTAGTATTTTATATAATTCTGAGGAGAAAGGAGAAAAACTAACTAGTGCTGGCTTTCATGGATCCAGAATATGTATTTTATCTTTATAAATAACAACATAAATAAAAAATAAAAACCTATATCCGCTTCTATTTACAAATCAGCAACTCCCCACTTCCCAAAACAATTACTTAGCAAATAAAAAAGTAAAATATGTAATTTAAAAACTAAGTACTGCCCTTATATTGTTAGAAGCTTGTATTTTATAGTGTAGGTATAAACAATCAGTACCCATTGAAAAATCTAACCACGTGCTTTTACCTGCCTTTCATAGCTATTACTTGTTCTGAAACAGCATAAAACTACTCCAAAGTCATTTTGTCGAGGCCATTGAATAAGAGTTGGCCAACTGAATTTTTACCAGTAAATTTAAAGCCGAAGAGTGCTGTATCCTGTTATCAGATCTTAGAAGAAGTTTCTCGTGAAGTAGTTATTGAATGCCTCGGAATATTTTTAACTTTTTATACTAACTGTTGTTATTAGCATCCTTCAGACTCTAGACAAGGTGTGATCTGGGGAGGCTTCAAGGTGACAAAATTGGGGGTTTTTGCATATGATATTGTCTAGCACACTTTGGCTACTAAATCATCTTGTGAGGACATATATTAATTCTTGACACTGAGATCTATTAATATACCTTGAAGCCGAGTGAATTATGTGAATCTGCTGTTTCAAGCTGTAGAATTCTGCCATAACTAGGAGGAAATATTTTGCTGTAGGTAGATTAATGTTGAAAGCTTGTCAAGAAAAAGTTTAATGTTGAAAATTTATTCTTCCTCTTCTTGCCAGTACTTGAGCTTCTTCTATACTAAATCCCATTTGTAATCTGAGGAAAAATAGACATATAATTTCTTTTGTATTTATCTATGTTATTAGAGTTCCAATGATACAGTCTATTGCCTATTAAAAAGTGTGTCCCAATGAATGATCTTCCAGAGGGTAATTTTTAGTCCCATCAATCTGAGAGCTTTTCTTGTAAAATATAGTAACTGTCAGTGTGTATCAGATAATTTAATTCATGCCCATTGTAGAATAAGTAATTAAGATAACTCAGCATTCTGTATTAATAAATAACAAAAAATGTGAATAAGAGATTTGCTAAATACCTTTTGTGAAGATAATGGATAGGACTTAGTGGGCATGTTCTGAGGAAGCGTTGAATAAACAGAATGCAGTCAGAAATACACACCTAAGAAACAGTCTTGGTGAGTGTACAACACAAATGCGGGTTTGTTCTTGTTTAACTGCTGAATTATATTTTAGTGCTTAGCCTTCATGACTCCTCTTTGTACCTATAATGTGTCCAAGAAACACACAAGTCAATTGACTCCCCACTTTTTCAGAACTTCAAATAAATGCATAAATGAGGCCAGTTTTTAAAACAATTACTCACTGAAATTTCTGAAAGATCTGATAATTTTTAAACTGTCCCTATAGTTACATTATTTTAGTTTATATAAAGATTTTAATTAATGGTTTTATGTGGGTTTGACATAGATATGTCCACAATTAATTACATAAGTCGTCATGCTCTGTCTCCTCTAAGTCCAACTACCTACCTGTTAGACAACGTGATGTATTATTCAGGTACATGTTAAACAGGGGGAGATATACACTTCTCTTAATCTGAAAATTCACAGATTATGCCTTTGCCTTCAGAGAACCTTACTTTGCTGGGTTTGGTTGTTAACAGTTGATACATTTCTGCAGTTTAAGATGTCCCATTGGCTATGCTCTGTTGCAGTCTTTCATTGTGTCAATAAATCTCCTATAAACCAGAGCAAGGTATGTGTATATGATGGATCTGCCTAAACTGTGAAAGAAATGAGTTTAGAATGTTTCAGACACTCTAAAAGCATAAACCTCTGCACGTTACTCCTTTTTCTGTTTCTCTTCCAAGTACGCAAGGGATATGCAGACCTAGCTTTAATGTGAAAGTTGTGCAAGCATCAAGTGCAGTTTGTCCAGGGTCTCTCCGTAATAGTACTTTTTTGAGCTTGCATTAGCTTTGTGACAAATTCAGGAAATAAGTGGCAAAAAAAAAGTGTCTGAAGAAATTACTGCACACTCAGGTTTGAGTCTCACACTGGAACACACTCAGACAAGAGCTTGAGTGAAGCTGTGGCATAGTAGCAGTTACCATTTGCTTTTCTGTCAGAAAAGACTTGTTTACTTGACCAAAATCAATTCAGCCAGAAAGTTAAGGGAGAAAGAAATGCAAGACTTCTTGCTGGTCAACACCTTTTATGCTGAACCAATTTGTGTTTTCTGAATTGATACTTATGTCCTAGGAGCCATGAAGTTTAAGTCATTTTTGAAAATAAACTGAGTAGTTAAGCTACAGCTAGGAAAAGAGAACTGTAGACCCATCTTTGGTTGCAAGTATTTCCTGGAGTATTTCCAACCTATACCTATTGTTTTTCCATAGGTTGATGGGATACTGTGCCTGGCTGACATTCTTACTGATAATACCCATTCTGAAGCTACTCATGCAGAAGCAGCGGCAGTAATCGCACAGATCACATCTCCACATCTCACGTTCACTCAGCATCTCAGCAGCTTTCTGGAAAATATGGAAGAAATTGTAACAGCACTTGTCAGTAAGTTCTTTATGGGACTTCTGAGACTTTCCAGTTAAAAGTAGAGTTTGGGGTAGGACTCTCTTTCATTAGAGATATTCCCTAAATAATGTTTACTGTTCTTTCCTTAACAGATAAAAGAACTCAGCCATTTTTAATTTGGAATCAGGGAATTCTGTAATTACATAGTATTTTTTACTCCAGTCCATATTTGAATGCAATTTATTCATATTTGTCAAAATAATATGTGTGAAATTCTGCTATTAGAGCCACAGAAAAGACTCAGTAAAGTGTCCTCTTGTCCCATGTTTATCTGTGAAAGATCAGTTTCTAGTAGCTGCTAACCTTTATGCCCACTGTATTTTATAAACTTGCTAGAACTCAAGCTCACCACTGCATCTACATTTGTATGATATTTCAGAGGGAAAGTACAGTATATTATAATCTATGGGCGTTGTTACAAGGAAAAAATAAAATAAAATCTGTCTTGTTTGTCTAGGCCTCTGATCCATGGTAAAATGAGGCAAAGGTAACAACAAGATTTTCCTTAACTTGGTTCAGTGAGGACACCTGAGAAAAATAAGATGATATTTCTCATGACTTTCTGAAGAGAGGAATCCCTTATTTCTGGCACTGTGCTCCATCCCTCTCAAATACCAAAAGCTTTCAGTTAAGCATTGTCTTCCTCTCTCTGATCTGGAAATTCACAGTTTCCCAGAGCTTCATGTCAGAAAGTACAGTTTGGGTCATCTATTTTGATTTCTCATGTATCAATACATCTGAGTATTTCTCTACTGAGCTTAATGGTTACAGTTAAAATTACAGCACTTTGATTTTCATGCATGTTTCTGTTTTGTTTTGTTTTGTTTTAAGAGAACAAAAACAGAGTATAGCAGTGTCAGTGCTTGAGGATTCTGCAGTGCCTGGGAATTAGCTGAGATGTATTTAGGCATCATTGATATTCCCAAACAGAACTAGTACTGGAGAAATTGAGGAAACAATTTATTGCTGATGACCAGACTATCCAGAAACAAATATTAAAGGTTCTGCCCTGAACATTCCCTGAATCCAGTGGGTGGAATTAACCTCTGCTGAGCTTGATTCTGCTGTAGCTAGACTGCTAGAGGCATTTGACCCGACTTAGTTAAGATGATTTTCCAGGTTGTTATAGCGTACCACAGTCAAGGGACAATCTGAACAGCCTATCCAGAAGATATTAGCAAGTGGAGCATATCCCCGATCATCACTGTTTGAGTTCCACAGGAATTTTAGTAGTGTATGCTCTTCCCAATAAATGTGAGCATTAAAAATAGAACATGTATAACTTTGGAAGAACCCTTTCACTAATCACACACTGGTTTCCTTGTAATATTTATAATTCAGTAATTGAACTACTGTAATATGTTTAATTTTTAAACCATGCTGAAATCCACTTGCCAGGTGGTTCAGACTTTAGTTGAAATACATGTGTGCAAGGAATTAAAAGGGAGCTCTGTCTTCGGCACTTCCTATTGAAGCTGGAAAATATGCAGGATGATCTTTGACTATAGAGAAATGGGTTTATAGATAGGCAACATGTATACGTACCTTGTTCTAAAGAATAGGATATTTAGTAGAATCTTATGGATTAGTTACTTTAGCCTTCTGCCTCCTGTATTTCATTATATCTAGTTATATCAAGCTTTATGTTGAAGAAAATTTAGTGGAATATTCCCTATACAATGGTATACTAGGTAGACCGTCTCATTAATTAGATCCAAGTTAGAAACACTAGGTGTCTAGCTTCATATTTACCATCTTTCTCTGCTTTTGTGGTTCAAATTAATGTGCATTCATTTGAATAACATTAATATCACTTATAAAACACCCTAACAATGTGACGTATTATATAATTGACAAAATTAAGATTATTTTCTTTATTTTGTTTTGGTTTTTATCTTGATGATTACAAACTTGGTCTTAGATACTAAGATTACTAAGACAAGTTGCAGATGCTTAAATACTGCTTTGAAACACCTAACCCTGCTTTTTACAATGAAGGAATGACTTTTATTCAACTTATTTTCTGTATTCCTAGAACTGTGCCAAGAAGCCTCGTCTGGGGAAGTTTTCCTGCTGGCTTCAGCAGCTCTTGCCAATATTACTTTCTTTGATACCATGGCTTGTGAAATACTGCTCCAGTTAAATGCAATAAAGATTCTTCTAGCAGCATGTTCAGACAAACACATAGTGGATACTCCATATTCCCGAGATCAGGTGAGCAGTTTCTCAGCAAGGTGCTGTTTGAGCACACTTATATAAAAGTCAACTAGTTTCAGCTCTATGTTTGTTTTGATATAGTCAGATCTAAATTGCTTTCATGTCTTCAGTTCTTGATTCTTTTCGGTATAGGGCTCTTTCTGTTCCTTGTTATTGTGAGGATTATGAAATGTGACAGTTTTTAATGTGATATTAAAAAAAAAAAAGGTGATGTTCCGTATTTCAAAGATATTAGAATTTTTATTTTTATTTTGTCATGAAGATGGCCAAACAGTGACACAGAAGCCCAGAGAGGCTATGGAAATACTCAAAACTGGACTGGACAGAGCTTTGAGGCAAAGAAGATATATGTGGAGACTGCAGCCTAAATATACAGTTGCATTTCAAAGATGAATTAGCTCCAAAAGCTGACTCAGGATCTGATTCTCAGCCCATTGATATCAGTGTTGGAACTAGTCCTAACTGCAACGGTAGATTGTTTGCAAATTTTACCGGTGAATATTGCTGATGTACTTTTGGATTTCCCTTTCTTTTTCACCATTTTTTTTTAGTAAAGGGACAGAAAATTCAAGGTTTGTGCTAATGCACAGATAAATCAGAGGGAATTCTTTTATTACTCTCAGGTACTGCCATGCAATGGAAGTGTTGAGAGGCACTGCTTATTTGGTATCTCAGGATGAATTTCACCTCAGCACAGTAAGAAATATGAGGCTTGAGGGTTTCAGTAGCTATTACTAAGGGATGGAAATTGCTAGTTAGCTCAGTTAACCTACTTCTGTTTATGAGTCAATGTGAATATAACTAACTAAAAGTCCATAATTCAGGTCTCATAAGCCCATTCCCTTCCCACCTCTGAAGCAGCCAAAAGGTGATTTATGGTAGACTTGGGATCTGTATTGCCACAAAAGACTTGGAGTACCCTTCAACAGGAGCCATGCCATGGAAATCAAGGCACAACGGACCTTAGACACTGATTATTTGTGTTCTAAAGGGATTACTAGGGCTGCTTTAGCTTATATTAAGATGAAGTTAAGCTGTTATTACTGTATTGCTCTTTTGACAAAGTCAGGGACATCACCTGTGGTGTTTGACATGGCTGTATGCTGTTATTAGATACGTAAAATTCTTCATATTTTTTTATTCCTCCTGTACGCTCTCATAGTTTTGATTTCCTTTTATATTTATGCCCTCATCTTAATTCTACAGTCAGCTGTGGATTTGCAGTTTGCTCAGTGGGTAGCATAGCAAGCCCCTTCTTTGTATGAGGAAGGCAGACATTTAAAGAAATATGTATGACTTTATTAGGTAACAGACTAATTCCAGGCCTTTTCCTGCTTGCAGGACATCTCATTAGCTAGAGGAACAGATTACTGAATGTCTTCCTTCCATGAACTGAGGAGATTCCATCCTCAATAACCCCATATATTCCTTCTTGGAATGAAAAACTAGATCAGAAACATGGGATGTTTTCTGTGGTGGACTGCAGTTTCTGAGCTGACTCATTATTTCTTCAGCAATGAAGACTATGAAATCCTGCCTTGTATTGCTCTGTTACTTAGTCCTTGGTGCTCAGGTGGATTCTGGGTGCTGCTCATCTTGTCTTTAAGAGCTCTCAGTGTTGCTAGTCATGCAGTTTTGGTAATGCAACAACCTTAAGAGAAGTCTTCCTTTGAATTCCTGAACAAGTGTGTGTTTGAGTAGATTGCTTACCTTTCAAAAGAGTACTTATTTCATCATTTTGGGGAAAGGGGGAGAGGGACGTCTGCCAATTATGACAGTTTTATGGAATATTTTGCTTTTTAATTTACTCTCTGCCTAGTTGTTGCAATGAGGAAATCATACTGAGCTAGAGAGAAAAACATAACTACAGTAATATATTTTATAAGTGTATTCTAAATTGCCATTTAGGCTTTTGAATGTATACTCTACATACATTCTATGTATATTCCTTTTAGGAATGCAATATAGTTACTAACTTTTCCTCTTATATATATATTATTGTGTTCCAGCCAGTAGCCATTTGCCTAAGGACATGTAGATTAAAATTGAGTAGGGTTGGAAATTTTTTGATTCAAAGTTTTATTTGGGAATATGCAGCCACTGTGGAATATATTTTTATGGACTAATATCCATTCTGAATTATCAAGTCATCCCAGACTGTAAAATAGAGGAATTAGAATTAAGCTATCAAGTCATTCCAGACTGTAAAATAGAGGAATTAGAATTAAGCTATACTAAATCTTGAAACAATTAAAGTAAGAATAAGGAAGGAAATAGGAAACACAACAAAATATGGTCTAATTATCATAAATGTTACACAAGAGCCCCTCAAACTTAAATGGCCTCTTTCTCATAGAGGACTTTAAGTAACACAGTTACCCTATAGAAAACCGCACAGTATTTCTAAATACATTACTACTTTGGCATTACCACGTATTTAAGAAAATTTTAATTTGCTAAAATAGACAGAAGCATGCTCACTGTAAGCCAAAAATGGGTGAAATTGCTGAAATGCAAGAAAGGAACAGTGAGTTTATTTTTCATTTGTGCATTTTATCTCATCTTAAAGTCACAGTATGTCCTTCTATACAATCTTTCTGAAGACAGCTAGCACTGATTAGTTGTCATCCTCCATGACTGTATAAATATATAACATTCTGCCCAGGAGCTGGATACCAGATGCATGTGTTGCCTGCAGAAAGTATTTTTCTGCTCAAGCACCTCTAGAAGCAGTCTATATTTTGACTTCTG
This sequence comes from Thinocorus orbignyianus, assembly GCA_013400375.1. Lineage (NCBI taxonomy): Eukaryota > Metazoa > Chordata > Aves > Ciconiiformes > Thinocoridae > Thinocorus > Thinocorus orbignyianus. The sequence continues at coordinate 851,892 of VXBW01008039.1, read as the reverse complement.
GAAAGCTTTTGTATGCAAATGGTAAATGGTAACAAACTTTTCCTGCCTTTATGCTCTGAAAACCAGTATCCTCCCTCTATCATTTCCCAGGCAATGTTAGATTAGGTCAGGTAAGAAATTTAGAACTGAGTGCTGGGCTTAATGACGAACAAGACAATAATTGTTCATTTTATAGAAGCATGTATTGCTTCTGTAACCAAGAGTATTAGGTGGAGATTGCTTAATTTTATAACAAAATACTTCATATAAAAGCCATCAGATAGAGCGATAATTTCCACATGCCTTAGCCTCTACTTTTGGGTCAAAATGCATACAAATGTCCCATGTTCTTTTTCTTGCTGCAGATACTTATTTTCTAGATAGCAGGTTTTTTGCTTCAAAGGAGCATCAAAATATTCTTTCAGAAGAGTTCATGCCTAAATTCAGCAGTGTAATGTATACGGTGAGGCATCTTAATGGAGTTTAAGCACTGCCAGAAGGCTTTAGCCAAAACTGTTATCATTCAGAGCCATCTTTAACCATCATCTTAGACTATACATAGAAAAATATGAAATATGTATGTTTGTGTACAGTATGTTTATGTATAATATTTTTTTTCTCTCTGCATTCCCACTTGTCTCTTCAGTGTTGCTAGTATTCTCACCTTACCTGTGAAGTTGTGGAGGTACAGTCTAACAGCTTCTCGTCTTCTGTTATTTAGGCAGACAAAGAATTAACGTGCAGTGAAAATACCAATTTTAGAGTGGTTATTTCTAGGTCTAAAATCAGTAAAATATGTTTCAAAAAAGTTTGTGGTGGAAAAAGGCTTTTGAGTCAGAAGGAGAAAATGGAAATAGTTGCTGCTTTTTTTCCTGTTTTCTTGGTGTTTGGGAGAGGCTGCAGGCTGCAAAGCTCGGGCTTTCTGCCTCATTTAAAATTTTAAACCCTTAATAAAATTTATTCTTCCTCTCGGTTCCAGATTTTTTTCTCTGCTTTTCTGTTTTTTTTTTTTTTTTTTTTTTTTTTTTTTATTTTTTTTTTTTTTTTTCAGAATATTTGTGTTTTCTTTTGTTGCTTTCCCCCTGCTTTTTCCTCCCAAAATGGGAGATCATAAGGTCAAAAGGAGAGCAGAGACAGATGTTACTTTAACATAAAGAAATTTTGATTTTTAAAGGGTGTCTAATAGTCAGTGAAAGACTTTGAGAGCTGTGTTTTTAACAAGAAGAATATTAACAGGTCTTTTAGATATTTTTTTTAAATCCCTGCCTGGATGAATGGAACTTGCAGTACTACTTCTCAGTCTGAGTTTCTGGGAAATTTATTACTCCTTGCCAACTGCTTTTTTTTCCCTTGCTTGTTGTCATGAAGACTGTGGGATTCCTGACTTCATTTTGTTAAATTTATGACCGAATTTTCACATATGTGTAGAAGCCAGTATAGACTATCAAGAACTGGGAGCTTGAAGCAGAGTTTGAACAGTGCAGCCAAGGTTAGGTGTTGGTCTTCTTTACATCTGACAACAAGTATTAGACAAAGTCATTGCTGGTCAGGGGGAGGGCAGCTGATGAAGAGTCCTTTTTAAATCTCACTTCTTGGAGCAAAGTAAATATGGAAGAGGGTGGTTCCTCTCCTGGTTGGATCAGGAGAGGAATGCCCCTTCCACTGCTGAGCCATCAGCTGGTCTTTCCCATAGAAGACAGGCAAGTAGTACCCTGGTACTGTCACCCACGGTATGTTACACAGACATCCAGTGACAGGGTTAGGAGAAAGCTTGGTGGTCTGGCTCTGTCAGGTCTGACTTCAGTAGACCTAAGCTTCCGGTATGGTTTTGAAAATTGTTTTCAAGATCTGCTGCAAGTAATGTTTAACAGTCCCAAATCGTTCAATTGCATGCTCAGAAATCCTCCCTGCAGTTCAATACCCTTTTATAATACATATTGCAGGTAAAAAAAGCCTTTACATATGGACAACTATATCATAAAAGGGTATCTGTTTTCTTGCACACATGTCCATTAATATCCAGCTCTGACGTTGCTATAATGATGTTTAGATGTGTGGTTAGAATTGCCTTCCCTCTCAGTATACTGTAGTTGCTAAACTATATGCTAAAATTCTGTGACACTTTCCAGTATTGACTAGATCACACTGAGAAGACAAGTTTTCAACTAATATAGCTAGAAAGAGAGGTGATAAATTACATAAGTAAGTTATTTTAAAAACCTCAATAAATGAAACAAGAAATAAGACTGCCATTAACAGATGCAAAAATGAAAATTAGGCCAAAAGTCACATGACTACATCCAAAATTTAGCCATACCATTATATTATTGATATTCCAATTTGTTTTCTCTGTAAGACAATCACTTCCCTGATGTCCTTTCTTTATTTTTAACTGGTTGTCTCTGTCTTTGCATATACATCTGAACAATATGAAAATATACAGTAACAGTATTGACTGGCATTATGTGATCAGTGTTATGGACTGTTACATTTCAGAGGTCCAACACTTACTCTCCACCTTAAACACTAAATCTCTTTGAGACAAAATGCCTGTTTAGTCACAGTGCCTTTCACACTTAGATTTGATGCAGGATAATACAGTGTGCTCCAACTTGCAAAGCAAGAGGTTTAATTGAAAGAATAAAATCTCAGCTCAGCTAAAGAGCTCTGCTAGCTTAGAATTTTGCTAGCTTAGCGTGGTAAGGTTTTTATTCCGGGGATCAATTCCTAAGATTGCTACTGCTCTGATTTTGAAAAAGCAATTTAACTTCTCTGCATTTTTGTTTAGTCATCTGTAAAGTCGGGTAGATGTTGCACTTACTCAGTGTAAAATCTCTAGAGGAAACATGCTTTGTCAGCACAATTCATTGCAGTTTTTATTTTCTGCCCTTGCCTGCCAAGTTCACAGTACAATTAGGCTGGTGCTGGGCTGTTTACTACAGAAACGATAAACAACAGACTTTGCTGCAGGCTGTACCAATCATAAAGCTGTAATCCAGAGATGGTTATGCAGGCATTTTGCTGTGCTTGTCATCTTTTTGTCTTCAGTCCTTCAGGAAATGAGATAGCAGATTTTGAACAGCCTCTGACTTTTGCCACTGATCTTTTATCCAGAACAGAATCATTGCGTAGGTGAAGGTTGTGATTTCAGTCTCAGTTCTGAGCAGGTGAGCTCATAAACAGCATTTCTTTTTCCCCCTCAAGTAGAAAACTATGTGCTTCTAGGCTAGGCACCAGAATTTACCTCCTGACCACTCTGCTTGAGTTTACAGGCAGCTGAACTACCTCTCTGTGCTTTCTGCTTCCTCTGAAATAGGAGTAATTAAGTTTCCTCCCACATACTCAAACCCCTATTCCAGTCAGACTAGCTGGAAAAGTAAAGATGTTTCCAACAAGTGTGCATTGGCTTAGGCCAAATTGTGCTCTGTCCTAGGGACACCAGATGTCTTAGGTGTCTTTGGTTGACTGAGTTGGTTTCAAAATCTAAGAAGCTTTCTGGTACCATGGAGTGGGGATGATTCCCTGCCTCCATCAATTTTCATCTGAAAGACAGAAAACTGTGGCCTTTGAAGTGGGGGAGGGGACACACTCTATCTCCACCACTATTTTAGAGTCATATGATCTGATATGGGACATTGTCCATTCACCATGTGACCCACGCACGATAAATTTCCCATGTGCTTCTTGAAAACAAAAAATATGAGAATCTGGTTATTTTGACTATTCCTTAGCTAGATTAGTCAGCAATATAAAGTGAAGTAAATAAAGATTTCATGAAGATACCCTTCATTCATAGAATCATAGAATGGTTAGAGTTGGAAGGGACCTTAAAGATCATCAAGTTCCAACCCCCCTACCATGGGCAGGGACACCTCTCACTAGAGCAGGTTGCTCAAAGCCCCATCCAACCTGGCCTTAAACACTTCCAGGGATGGGGCATCCACAACTTCCCTGGGCAACCTGTTCCACTGCCTCACCACCCTCACAGTAAAGAACTTCTTCCTAATATCTAATCTAAATCTCCCCTCTTCCAATTTAAAACCATTACCCCTCGTCCTGTCACTAGACTTCCTGACAAAGAGTCCCTCTCCAGCTCTCCTGTAGGCTCCCTTCAGATACTGGAAGGCTGCTATCAGGTCTCCCCGGAGCCTTCTCTTCTCCAAGCTGAACAGCCCCAGCTCTCTCAGCCTGTCCTCATAGGAGAGGTGCTCCATCCCTCTAATCATCTTGGTGGCCCTG
>VXBW01008039.1:817683-847114 GCA_013400375.1 Thinocorus orbignyianus | reverse complement strand
CCAGCTCCTTCAGGACCCGTGGATGAATTTCATCAGGTCCCATGGACTTATGCACTTTCAGGTTGTTCAGGTGGTCTCGAACCTGATCTTCTCCTACTATGGGCAGTTCTCCATTCTCAGAGCCCCTGGTTTTACCTACTGTGACTTGGGCAGTGCAGTCAGAGCCCTTGCCAGTGAAGACTGAGGCAAAAAAGTCATTCAGTACCTCAGTCTTATCCATATCCTGGGTGGCCAGTTCTCCTGTTTTCTTCCGGAGAGGGCCCACAGCCTCCCTAGTCCTACCTTTTTCCCTGACATAGCTATAGAATTTTTTCTTATTGCCCTTGATGTCCTTGGCCAGATTCAGTTCCCTTAGGGCTTTTGCTTGTCTGATATGGTTCCTGGCCACTCGGACAGTTTCTCTATATTCTACCCAGCCCACCTGTCCTTCCTTCCACCCTCTATAGGCCTCCTTTTTGATTTTAAGCTTCCAAAGGGTAAGATTCCTTTAAGTTCAGTCTCTGTTGCTCTGCTTCAGCATTCCAAGATTATAGTTCCCTGACACAGTCTCAGAGAAGACCTAGACTTCACAGCCAGATCCTGTCCCTAATCTCTATTATTATTTCACAGGATGTTTGCCTCTTCCACTTAGGCAACAGAAAGGCCTATTGATCTATACACCTTATTTAGTTGTATTTATTTCTCAGTTTTCAGGAAGAAAATTGAATTCCCAGCCACAAAAATGGCTATCAGAAGCAACAGAAATTCATTTTTCTGTTTTAGGCAATATAATGCCCCAGAGAATATTTCTAGAGATTTTTTAGCAGGTTTTTTTTTCCCCAATAAATGGTATCCTGAAAGGTTTTTCTACCTAGACTTGATGTAATGCCTGTTCTTGATCCCTGCTGCACGTATTCTTCTGCTATTTCCTTGTGGATTGGTTTTGAATTGTGAAGTCCAGGTGCTTTTAATTTACATTTAGAAACAAAGATTACACCTTGTTTCTGATTAGTTGTCAAATGCCCCGTCTTTCTGAAAGTGGTGTCTATAACTTTCCAGATACGCTCTGATTTATTCTTATGCCATCTATTTAAACAAATTACAAAGTACTCTTATAATATGTAGAAAAAATAACTTTACTTAGCAATTAATCAGTCTTGAAGGAGTAAATAACTAAGAGAATTAGCAATTCTATATGGATCTAATTTACCACTCAAATTACTTGCTACTTCTCATTTTGGGCTTGTGTGCATTTATGTTGAGACTATCAATGAAAGCTTACTTAATAAATAGTGCCACAAAAAATAAAAGACACGCTTAATAAAGGTATGTTAGCATCACAACTTCTGTTGTGTGTAGACACCTCCCCTTTCTCCAAGGCAGGTAAGTGACCCTCAGATATGGAAGATACTGCCTCTTTAACAGGCTAAAATGTGTAGTTTCATCTTCCAAATCCAGTCGTAACTTTCTTCCTGACTAGCTTGTTTCACAATAATGAGAAACACTTTTAGATTATCTTAAATTTCCCATTAATGGAAAGAAGCTTTCTGTTTCTTATGTGCTCTTTATGTTTAAACGTCTTTGTGACCTAGAGCATTTGAGATTCACAGTCCCAGTGTATGTATCTTAGTTTACAGCAAAGCATTTTCATCTAGTTTTCACTTTTGCAATAAAGCTTCAGTACCTTTGTGTACTAGTTAATGAGCATTAGCCACCAGTAGTTGTTGAGAAGAAAAAGTGCTATTATACTGTTAGCGATTACTTTTTTTTTTTTAGCAAAAGAATTTTCAAGCTATCTGTTGTCTTTCAAGAGGTTTAGAACAAAACTGTTTTAAAGGCTCTTAATTAACTTAATTTATAGGCTCACGATTTCTCAAATTTAAATCACTCTTGACAACTGAAATTCCTACGGATCAGTGCTAAGTAGACTATAGATATGAAAAGGAAGGTTCATCATTCATAAATTCAATATGTGTGAAAGGCTGGGTGAGTGGAAGGAAACTATGTGGAATTGAAAACACTTTTCAAATTATAAAGTTAGGTTTTGCTTACTGCAGTAACCAATAAGATCAACACTGCCAATCTTATAATAACAGATGATATTGTCACTACAGAGTGTCTGTGTTTATTATCTGTTTACCTGCCTATAGAAATAGAGATTTTTAGTTAGGTTGCGGGTTAATTTCCAGGACAACTGCAAGACTAGCAATGTGATGCTGTACTGACATTGGGAAGTATGAAATACTTTTTCTTTAATTCTTATTTTTAAGTTTATTTATTAAATAGAGAATTTTTCCGTGGATCTAAATGGGACACCTGTGCCCCACAAATATCCCTGCATATTTATTTCACCAGCAAGTCAGTTAAATGTGAACTTTCAAAGCTTCTTGATTTCGGATGTGGTTTTTTTGAGGTCTGAAAGTTAACTTCTTAGTCTTTAGTATTGTGAAAAATCTTACTAGTCCCAGTGGAACTATCTGCATGTTGACATTTTGATCAGTTTGTGCCTTTTCAAAAGGTGCTAAAACATGCACTGGTCTGAGAATTTGCTTCCTGGTATTTTGTGTTTCACTGTTTCCCTCTGCTACATGGTTTAGGTGTGTAGCACGTAGCACATATTAAGAGGTAGGTGGTGAGTGCAGGGATAAACCCCAGATGCATTTCTCTGGTTGTTTTTAAATCATGTGACACTGACTTCAGTAATTCAGCTTTCATCTGCTGCAAAAATATGTATTAGTTAATTATTTTTTTATAGTGTTTTTATGTGGTGCTCATTGCTACAGTGGTTTTAGGAATGCTAGTTCCTGCAGAGAAAGCTGCAGTCACTATGTTTATCAGGGTCCTACCATAGAGAAGCACCTGCAGGTTTTGGTGGACCTGGATAACAGAGATCAGTGTGGAATAGCCTGAGTTAGTCTATTGGAGACTTCTTCTAGGATACAGACATTGGAGATTCACAGATCAAGATCTAGCTCCAGAACACATCTGCCTAGCAGACATACAGGTGCTGAGGCAGGGAATTACGGTGGATGGGATCAGTTCTTGTAGGGCATGATTTCTAAGGCAATCCACTATAATCCTGCATTAAGTTTGGCAATAGAATGAAAAATCAAATGTTCCATTAAAAAAATTCTACATGTGATGAAGCAACTTCTTTTTTTTTTTTTTTTTTTCTGGAAAATCTCTGACAGTCTTTGCTTAATGTCTGCAAATCCCACCTATCAGGATGTCACTAGGGTACTGGAATTTTTGGTGACTTCAGCACAGACTTTCAGCATGGTATGATAACGCTGGCCAATCATCACAGCTCATGTCTCCTGTCTTCAGGATATCTTCTTTTTTATGCTTCAAGCTGACTACAGGTTCATTGTATGGCTTAGGAATACAGAAAATATTTTCTGTATTTAGGAATACAGTTAAATATTTTCAAGTCTTTCAATTCTTTCAAAATTATTTCAGTTCTGAAAGAGGTTTTGTTATCCATCTTTTCCAGTAATTTTCATCTGTTTTCCAATGGAACTGAGGCTTAGCCAGTCACTTTTATCTATTTATGTTTGTGCACTCCATGTCTTACAATAAAATCTGAACTGGTTTGCTCATTCAACAGGACTTGAGTTATTTTTGAGAGACTGCCTAAGGCTTTATGAAATTTGGAGACAGATAATGGAAAAAGAGAGGCTAAGATAAAGACTGCAGCATGAGCCTATGTATCATTATACCAAAAAATCTACAGTGAGCAAAAAGTTCTGTTTATGGTTTTGATCAACTCTAAATCCAAAAGAAATGAGACTTCATTAATAACAGCATTCACGGAAGTGTTGCTTTTCAAAGTAAATTGAGTGCACATTTAAGTTTGTCTTTTACTCTAGGGAGTTCATCTTTAGTTTTTAACTTCCTTGGACTTCAGTCTGTATTACAGAGGAAATTTTTGTGCAAGCTGCATATGTACTGAATTTTAAAATAGGAAAGTATAGGAGAAATATAGCACTTGAAGTCAACTCTTTATTCAGCTTGCTTATGATGTGCTTACATTAGCTGTTTCATGTTACATTGTTTATATCACAGGAAAATGTGAAGTTTTTTGGGGAAGAAAAATTATCCGTATGGAGTGAGCTAATCTATAGTTTAACTGCCTTTCAAGTCCTACTAAGATTTTAAAAGATAATATAGGTAGAACTTGATAGTTATTGATGGTAAGCATCCTTGATAAACCCCTCTGGAGAAGGTTACATGTAAACCCATTAGGCTAGTTCATAAATACATTGCGAAATATAGGGGCCCATATAATCAGTGCAAAGGAAATACAGCTATAATCCCAAATAAATTTTGGTGTCAAAAGATACACACAAAGTATTTTTATGTATGAAAATACTTATTAGACAAAATAACTTGAAGCAGTGGAATAATTGGCACGTATTCAAATTGTGGTTAATTGAATTCTTCATCTGTGGCTTACAGAGCCACATGGGGTACAGATTCTGCATGGAGGAAGCAATTTTCATTAACAGGATATAATTTAGAATGAGAAAACATATACACTCTGCCTGAAACACAGTTAATAATTAACATGGAATAAATACATAGACATATACTGAGTTACCATATTTCTACCTGTCACTCTCTGGAGTTTCAGTAACTCATTTGCATCCTAAGTAAGTACATTTATTCAGGGAGATGACACTGTAACACTACCTTCAAAAGTGGAAGACCTTTATGTCACAGCACCGAAAATGAGTCATCCTTGTTATTAAAATGGCAAAGTGAGATCAGAATGGTGATTTGATCTCATGCCCACTTACATCTAAGAAGTTTGCTTGTTTGTGAACTGATGCAGTAACATTAAAAAGCTGATAACCAGTTCTCAAATTGATCATTATTTTTGAGGCTGATCAGTTTTTCTCAACTAGAACAGAGAAAATTAGAACCTCTTAAGAAAGAATATTATTTCTATTTTTAATTCTAATGATCTATAACATTTATGATTTGGGCTTTCAAATATGCTGTTAATATTGAGGTTTGTTTGCATGCAGGAAGCGAGTTATTTGAAGGATAAAGTAATAGAGAATATCTTGCAGTATGTATGACAAAAAGTATATAATATCAATGAAGGGAATGGGTGATTGAGAGTCAACAGCTCCTCATGCCCCGTTCTCTGTCAGTGGTTTGCTACATCACCTTAAGCAACCTGAGTTACACCTAATCTTGAAAAAAGTTATTTCTGTTTTGGATAAGAAATTATGTAAATCGGGATCTCAAAATGTGTTCCTGGTGGTCCAAACCCCAATCTTGGCCTTAGCTCAGGAAAAATATAAATGGATTTTTAAATCCAGCTCATTTTGGGACAGTGCTTTGACATGCACACAACTTATGCCTTCAATAAAGCTGTAAATATTCCTGAAGTACTTCCCTGAGTCTAGGCTCAGAACTCCAAATCCATTGTGAGGATTTCTCAACATTTCAGCTGAACCCTGAAGAAAAAGGTAGCAATAACAGTGCTATTAAATGCATGCTACATGCTAGTTCTTAGCCTTCACTGTGAGCTCTATCTGAACTGGAATGTGACTACAAGGTTGATTCCTGAGGGTGGGCAGCTTCTGGCTGAATTCTTTGTAGTACTCCAGGGATTTTTTGCTTGGTTGTTTTCTGTAAATTTTTATCTTCCTCTTCCTACCAGTTGGACCACTGAACAAATCTGCTGCAAAGATCCCTATTTGACAGCTATATGCACGAGCATAGGAATGTGAGAAAAAGAGATTTTAGTTTCCTTGTTGTCTGGGTTTCAGTTAGTGGCTATATATAAGATAAAGACCCCAAAGAAATCACAAAGGTGGGAACAGACAAGAATGCTTTTTGATTTGATTGAATTTGTCATATTCTGCCATACTAATTTTATATGCCATAGTGCTATTTAATATTATTGAATTGTAGAACTATTGTTCATATTTCCTTCTCTTTGTAATAACAGGTGGTAACAATATTGGCAAACATGTCTGTCTTGGATCAGTGTGCTTCAGAAATCATACAAGGAAATGGTATGTATTTTAGCTGAATTATATTCTGTATTTGTTTGTGGAGAACATGGGTAGATGTGAAAGGAGTGGTTACAAGCTAAAGGAGAAAGGCTTCATGAATAATACTTCATTTTGCATTCCGTCTCTGCTGGATATTGCACATTGCTGCAGGGTGCAGAATGAGTCCTTGGGGCAGTTCTGTGTAACTAAAATAAATTACCTCTGCTTTAGAAAACTTTGCATGTATGACCATACTGCTGATGATCTGTGTATGTGTGACTCACTCACAGATATAAAGCAAGGTAGTACAAAGTGTTTCGACAACTTTTATTCTGGTAATTACTTTGTACAAGCTGCAATTTTTTTTTTTGGTGTTTTTTTTTGTTTGTTTGCTTTGTGGGGGAGATATTAAATTAGAGCAGAGCTTCACAAATATTGCTTTTTCTGTTTTAGGATTATCCCCTCCACAGTTTTTAAATTAAGGTTTGGATAGGAATGGTTTGAGCTTGCATCCGTTTGAATCTCAGACATTGCTGATTAGAGGTCAAAGAAGGAGTTTCAGAAAGCATATATGTAGAAGTGGGTATTGAAATAGAATTGGCCAATTCTTATGTAAAATTTGGCTTAAATGTTTCTCATTTTTCAGTGGAAAATTTGACCTCTGCACACAAGTATGAAAGGCAAAGGTCAAGCACAACTAATTTGCTTGATATGATCCATGTGTGCACAGAGGTGGTGTACTTTTGATGTCCTTGCTAAGGTGGATAGATGTTGCAGTTTAAGACCCAAAGAGAATGTGAAGGTTAAAATGATCTGGATACTGAAGCAATTTAATCGCAGATATATGCAGTTTTACAAATTACCTGTCCCATGCAGTCGACAGTGCAGTCAGGGGAAAGGGCAAGGCAGGTTAGCATAGTGGTTTCTTGTATGACCTCCTTGTTGCATGGGAGGGATGGGGCAGTCACAGAGAGAATTTTGTTGGGTCCACGTGGTGGTTCCTGCCATGCTCTTGGTCCAAGTTTCCTGTGTTCCTGGAAGTTGGAGATGTGGTCCTGGGCATCTTGGTGCAGGCAAATGGGGCTTCCCTACCCAAAGCCTTTTTTAGAAACTCTTGGTAAGACTCTGACGTTTCCCAGGATTCTATGTGTCTGTAATTATAGGATTGGGTAGCGAATACTCTGTCAGTGATTTGTCTGTTTGACTTCTCCTGTTGTTTTCTGATTCGCTGTTGTTAGCACTCACAATGCAGATACATTCTGAAGATTTTGCACTCTTTTATGATTAATAGTTTGGTTATGTAGTTTGGCTATCTATTTCCTTGAGCACACGAAAACTTGGGGTTTTTTTGGAGACAGGTGTTTGATCACATTTCACCTACTTCTGCCACAGCAGAAACTTGATTGACGTTGATGACATTATGCTAACAGCTGTGCCAATTAGGCCTGACTCATGGTAGATACTACAGGAGGCTGAGATGTATATGTGGACTGTCAAGCACAATGTGATGAAACAAAGTTTTTGTGTATACTGTAATGGAAGTTTACACAGAAACATTTTCCTCCAAGAAAGGGTTGATGCTCAGCTTGTGTACAAAGGCTTTCTGTGTCTGTCCAATGTTGTAGTAATTGGATGCTGGTCAGAAGCCAGATTTACACACTGAGAAGGGTCTTTGAATCCTGGGAAGTTTAGGTACATTTTCTTCTCAACTTTGACTTTTTTGTATGTTGATTGATTATTATCTAGCTGCATGATTCTGATGATAATTCTCTTAATCATTTATGCAAATGTTCTAACGGTTAAAATCCTCTGACGCTACCTGAAATAATCTGAATGCTTAATAGCATATGGAGTATAATAGCACATAATTGTCCTTTTAGAATAATCTAGAAAATAGAGATCAGTACAGTATCATCTGGTTTTGTGCTGCTACAATAAAAATATCAACTCCTACAGGCAACAACAGGTTAATGAAACCATTTAAACATGGATGATATTGTCTGTCCTTAAGTGAAGAGTTGGTCACACAGTAAACTTCAAGAGGCAGAATTTTCCTGATTAGAGGATTCCCTATTCTAAAATACCCTCAAACAGTTTGATATGGGAACTTTTGAAGGCTTGCTTAAAAATACACAAACTGAGGGAAAAAAAAAGTTTTATTTTACTTCAATTCAAAGAACTTCATGAATGTGTCACTACAAGTTTTTAGGCTAGTTTTGAATAAAATAAAGAATTGCATTTAGTTTGACTAATACAAATAAGTGAAATCTAAAATACAAACTTGTAGACAAGTCAAGAAGTTGGAAGAGAGAAGAGTTAGTGCATTTTCCAGTTCCAGAAGTTCTGCAACTTCTTAATGAAGACAAATATATGAGCACATCAGATGTGCCCGAGTGCTGATGGCCAAATTGCAGTCCACATTTATTCATTTGTCATAGAATCATAGAATCGTTAGAGTTCGAAGGGACCTTAATGATCATCAAGTTCCAACCCCCCTCTCACTAGAGCAGGTTGCTCAAAGCCCCATCTAGCCTGGCCTTAAACACTTCCAGGGATGGTGCATCCACAGCTTCTCTGGGCAACCTATTTCAGTAAAGAATTTAGTCCTAATATCTAATCTGTATCTGCCCTTTTCCAATTTAAAACTGTTACCCCTTGTCCTATCACTCCACTTCCTGACAAAGAGTCCCTCTCCAGCTCTCCTGTAGGCTCCCTTCAGATACTGGAAGGCTGCTATAAGGTCTCCCCAGAGAGACCTTATATGCCTATAAGACCTAAGATGTCTTATGTCTTATTAGGGCAGTGATTGATCTGTATTTACCTAGCTTGCTTTTTCCCTTTACTTTTTTGGACTAAGTTTTTTGTTGGAGAGAGGATAACTATGACTGTTACATCTTTCTAGGTGTCCAACTTTTAATGGAAATGCTCTTTGAAAGATCATCTTCAGGAAATTCAGCAGAAGTTGCTGCTTGTGAGCGAGTCCAACAGAAATCTGCAGTTACTCTGGCACGACTCAGCCGAGATCCTGAAGTGGCAGAAGCAGCCGTAAAACTCAGCTGTAAGGATGTACCACTAGCTTAACAGCAGACTGAAAAAGAGGGAGGAACTGCCAGTCATGGAGAAGCTCTTTTTAATTTTTAGCCTCATTTGGTGCACTTTGCGGAATAGATTCCCTATACAGTCTGTCCAGAGATTGACTGGAAGTTGTGCTGAATAAACCTCTGGCTTATTTCCCAGAGGAACCCGAGGTGCATCGTTCACTCAATAGAAAGCTGTGGCAGATTTTGCCAACTGACAGTGCTGCCTCCTCTGTTCCTTTATTTAAACCCTTGTGCAGGATCTGCCAGTGGACGGAAAACTTGGAGCCTTGCACATTATGATGTGATGAATATAATGGGAAGAAACATGCTATTTTGGCTGGAGTTTTTTAAGGGCATGTGGGAGAATGGATAGGGAAGAAATAAAGGTCACAATTTCCACTCTTGAAAGAACAATAGTGGGTAAAAACCATGCATTTGTTTGTTTATGCTTTACTACCATTAATTATGACTGCTCTGAACTGCATAGCTCCATGGACAGTCCCTTAAGTATTTGCGTATCTTTCCATTAGGGATTATAGCTACTAAGGAAGATAAATATGAAGCATATGAAAAAAAAGACCACATCTCAAAATAAAGACTGTGTTTTTCTAAATTATTTCTTCTGATATTCTTGTGCACTCAGGTATTCCTCGCCTAATTAAACTTTGCAGATCACCAACTGAAAGAAATAACAGTGATTCTGTTTTAGTGGCATGTCTGGTAGGTACATTTTAATCTTTCTTTTGTGTTCATCTCGAAAAATGCAGAAAAAACAGTCCTTTAGATTTTGAAATACCTAAATATTGCAGGAATGCTTCAACTGCATGCTAGGCTCTCCTGCTTTTCCCCTTAAACTTAATCCTGCAGTGTCAATTATTTATCCTCTGATTGAAGATTTAAACACATAAGAAAAAATGGCTTCATCTTCACATCACCGAGCACTAAAAAATTTCAGTGGAACACTTCAGAATTTAAGGTTTCAGTAATTCTTATAGTCCATTCTCTGGCAATGCCTTTTGCTGAAATGAACCTTGGATCACAGGGGTAGCAGCCCTTTCTCTGCACACATGCATATGGAGATAGTTATGTAAGGTAACCAAAGAGAGGAAAGGAGCTTTCTTGCTTCCCCTACAATCCATTTTTTTCTATTTGAGTCTCCAAGACAATATAGTGTCCAGCCAAGGACTGACCAACACAGGTTAACACTTTCTTTTCTTAGGATAAAAATCCCAGCTCCTGGCCCTGAATTGCATGGACTATGAGCCACAGTCAACTATCAGAGTTGAGTGATTTCACCTAGCATTCTGTGACAGTGCTCTGGGGACACGGGCAATCTAAGATTAGAAGATAGGTTTTAATGAATGATGACTGAAGAATATTGTTCGACAGTGCTTTTCACAGTACTTTTGTTATTTTAAATGTAAAACTTGGTTATTGTAGCTTTGATTAACAGCTAGCTTTATATCAGCACATGAGAAGTTTTTTTCATTTAAGAACTCATTCAGAATGAAGAGACTATGAAAGTGAGCATAAGAAATGCTGTTATTGTCCGTTATATGTGCCGAGAAGGCTTGTTAATCTTGTATGGCTATAGCAGAGGCCGCATAGTGATGGCAGAAAACCAGACTCTGATTTTTCTGTCTCATTGAAGTTGTTGCTGCACATTCCTTGAATTCATGCCTATCATTTGAGATTTTACCTGCCTGTCTCAGCAATTCTGCTTCTCCTGATATTTTAGTAACTATCTGATGACACTTTCTGATAAGCATATGGCAAAAATATTGTCCTTGAGACATAAGTTGCTTCAGGTTCTCATAGGTATTGCCACTAAAGTGTGAGGGCTTGCACTGTTTAATATTTTTGGGTGGGTTGTTTACTTTTTGTATATTTTGAATAATTTGTGTTAGTGTTGCCTTGACAAACAGCATAGAGATAAACTGATCAAAATGATCAGACCATACTAATAGAACATATTTTTTGTTCTTGAGGCAAGTCAGCCTGCTTTCTAGTTGCATCTGTTATGTCAGGTTCTATATTTTTTCCAGTGAGAAAAAGAAACTCTTCTAAGGAAGAGTTTATGAAGATAATCGTAACATCAATGCAATTTGTATTGTGCAGCCTCATAATCAGAACAATTGGCAGTTTTATTTGTTCCCAAATGGTTTGAAATGTATGGCTTCTTTCTACATCACTAGTATCTAAAGGACTTCTGTTATGGGCATTGCATAAAACTTCAGTAGCAAATTTCTGAATCAGATGTCTTATAGTTCTCATAAATAAGACAAAAGCTAAGAGGAGAGTTGAGATAGAAAGAGGCAGTGTGAGACATGCAGCAGATCAGAGATAGGCTTGCGGTCAAAGTGTTCTGACTCTCCCCTCTGTGTTCTACAACCTGCACTATTGCTGCTGTTTGGGTCTAAGAGTAATGTGCCCAAAAAGGATTGTCATTAACTGCATTTGACAGGAGAGTCATCCAACAGATGAAGACAGTAATGAGAGATGAGCCAGGTAGAAGAGTCCATAGACATGTACAGTTCAGTTTTGAGTCCTTGCTATTATTTAGACATCAAATGATTTCTGCAGTGAAGACTTTGTCAAACCCTAATGGTATTACAATTTTGTTTTGTTTTTCTAGGCAGCCTTACGGAGACTAGCAGTCATGAGTCCTGATGGAGTTGAAGATTCAGATTTTCAGCAGCTAGTAAAGCCCAGACTTGTGGATTCCTTTCTGCTATGCACAAATATGGAAGAGAGCTTTGTATAAATGTGAGCCAAAAATATTTGTAAAATAACAAAGATTATAGGTATACAATAAGATAATACATATGAAATTTTATTTAGTTTTAGTCCTATTGTTATTTATGACCTATTTATTTTAAAATCATGAACATGTGGTTTGTAGGAGCAAACAAGCAGAATAAGCACTTGTTTTAGTGCTTAACAAAGATAATCTTTTATTGTTCTGTCAAGACATGTCAACAGACCTTATCACTGCAATATAACAAAATGTTGTTGTCTTGTTTAATACAGTTGAATCGAGGTAATGAAGGCAACAATTTGGTGCTCTGATGTTAAAGGCTTCTAATAATGTTTTATCGCTGGTAATTTTCTACAATTAGAACATTTTGCAGTTTTTTTGAGGAATCTTTTAGTCTCATGTATTTGATGCATTAGAAGAAAAATAATCATTAAATCTGCAAGTATACACCTTGAAATGAAAGGGATTTTGCAGTCTGAGTCCAGTTCTTAATTGCTGTTATCTTTTAGTCGAGCTATGAAAATATATAACTGAGTAGCTGCAATTATTTTTCAGTTTGGAATAATGTCAGAGGATGTTCTTACGCTGTATAAGGATGTGCTCCAATAGAGGATGCACACTTACACACAAAACTTTTATTCACATTTACTGAAATTAAGAGAATTCTAGAAAAATATTTGTGAAAACATCAACATGAAGCTATTCACATAAGATTTAAAGTCATCACACTATGATAATTTTCTCTCCTTTCCAAGCCTTACAAGAACTGGCACAACTGAGAAGTTGTGCATGCATACACTAAATAATCAGAACAGGTAAATTACTTGTAATGTGTATTTCCATTTTTCCACTTTTCTAACTAGACCTGTACTTCTAAAACTATGAAAGGGACTTTCAGAAGCTCTTGGAGAGATAAAAAATGAGATTTTACCAATGGATAACAACAGAAAGCATAGATATTTTAAAATAGATGGTTGTGGTTTTTTTTTCACTAGCATTCCTCTTGACATTTTCCTTTTTATTTTTGTCAGGAAACATTATGAATTTAAAATTACTCAACCAGAAATACCTTAAGAGTGTTTTCCCCCTCAATTTCTCATAAAGCACTCTGTAGGTTATGAAAGTATATGTATTATTTTCTTGATGGGTTGCAACTATTGCTCTGGATCATTTTACGATTAGCAACTTCAGGGTACTAGGACATCTGCCAAAAGTAAGCACATTTCTTCTTTATTGTACTTACTTTGTAGATACATTAAACAGTTTAATTCATTAATGTTTATTTAGTATTATTTGGTGTTTAGATGAAAGGCACCAGGAAATTGCTAAACTGTGATTGCCTTCTAGATTTTCTGTGTCTGGGAAATCTGTCCTGCTTCAAGCAGCCAAAAATGGTGGGTACTTTTTTCTCCCCTTGAGTATATGGGTTAAGAAGTCTCTGCCTTAACATTTCCTCCTTGTGATCTCTTCATTTAACTATGAACTCTATGTTACTGAAGTTTTAAAACTTTAGAAAACATACAATGAACTCTGTCATGGGCAACTACTCAAAGATAAGCATTGAATCAGATGTTTCACAGATGTAATTTCCTAGTAAGAGAAGAGATGAATTCTGCTTTGTTTGCTTACTTTGAGACAGCTCCTTAAACTTCCAAGTCTGTTAAGATGTATGGTACTGTACAGTTTTCAAAATCTTTTACAAGGGATGGACTTCAACACTTTCCTCACTAAGCGGAAATACATGTATGAACCACTGATAATTTAAATGGTAAAATCAGTTTTCTTGGTATAAACAAGGAACTTATAAATCTCACAAAAAAATTAACCTCAGTAAGGTTCCATTGCTGTCAGGCTGATAGTGTGATAATCCCTAATAGAATACAACACATCGAATTCTATTGTGAATGTGCTGTACCAAACCTTGTTCTATCAGCTGCAACTGACACCAGAGATAGTAGTTTGTAGATGGAGTAAGGTTTACTCTGTAATAGGTAAAGGTAAAATTTCATTTTAAATAAATGTCCACACATATAAAGTGAACTGAAGTAGTTGTTAAGAAAATGCCATTATGATCTATAATGTTTTAAAGCCATTTATAACAGTCAATCCAATATTCAGTGAACAGGCCAGTAGCAATGAAGGAGTCTAATTTTCTCTCAAATACAATAATATGAATCCACATCAACTGATTTTATTACAGATACTCTCAATCTGTAAATACGAGGCCATAATTCTAGGCTCATATCGTCCATTTACGTGTGTTTGTATTATGAATGTGGCTGTTTACATTACAGAAACAAAATACATTTAGATGGATCTCATATTTGTAGTAGAAAAATATATCTTGAAAGAGCCAGTTCAGACCTGTTATCACCTAAGTGTCATCAAAACCATTTTTGCTAGGTCTGAAGTTGTGCGCTTTATTTTTGTATATGCTAAAGTTTATGAGAAAATAAACACACCTCTCCCTTTCCTCTTAATTAAATTGGAAACAAAAAGTAATTAAGAGTACTGGAATACCCTTTTCTCATTACTTCTGAATGAATTCTTGGTTAAAAATGCTTGTTTTCAAAGTGACTTTTCAGGTTTTTTTTAAAAAAAGAAGAAAAAAAGCGCAATGATTTAAGCCAAAATAAACATGTTTAATTTCAATGCAGTATAAAATAAAATACTTCATATCAAAAGATTTTCACTAAAACATGTCTTTTGATGGATTAATCTTTGGACTCCCTGTATATATACATATACAGTTAGCAGAGTAATGTAGAGAGTATGTGTAATGTGTTTACATATCAATTCATATATGTGGACTGGTTAACCTATAGAGACTGCACGTAGGTTAGATATTAGCTTCATCATCCTGGAAACAATGTTATGCTTGTCATAGAAGATGTAGTTTCATTTAAGTTTTTCTGAACATTTTAGATTTTGAATTATATTAGAAATGTTAGACAAACATGCAGTGAACTGCAGGATTCTTTGTAACTTTGATTTACATTCCAGTGACTTTCGACAGAGTGTTCAAATTTCAGCTTTAGTTTGAACTGTTTACAGATATTCGGTGCCCAGATGTTTCATTCAAAGAATAAATTTTTTTTCTCAATTTATTGTGTTTGCTACATTAATTTTTTATGTGAAATGTTACTTGTCTAACTTGGTCTGTTTAAAATAATATTTGTATCTACAAGGCATAAGGTAATTTCTTGGTAAATTGAATGTCTGTCTTATTTTTAGGATTGCCTGTTAGTATCCAAAAGATCAAACTTGTGGAGTGTCATGTTGCCTTTGTACAAGATCGATTCTGCTTTCTCATGTGGCTTGTTCCAAATATGTATGTTGACCGTCTTCTTTCAAATAACAGCAACAAACAGTCAAAATAACATGAGCTTTTGTATTTTGAGAAATAGGCATTGATTTTCAGTTTAAATTTATATTAAAACTAATGTATTTAAAATAACACTGTGAATTATTCACTAGTGTTCTCATTTTTAAGGGGAAGTAGGGAAAATGGTATTGAACATTAATAATTTGTTCATTCCAGTTGGAAGTGCACATCTGGTGGAGAGGCAAGCGGATAGTTTCAGACCTTGACAGGCTAAAGAACCAGGAACAAGGAAAGCAAAGGGTTATCTATTTTAGATATTTATATGCTTTTCAGAAATCCTTATCTCTGCTTTATAGTTTCCTCTTGGGTCTGAATTTCTCTTTAGCTATAATAAACTTCTGCCTCTTAGGAGTGTTATTTGTATAATTGCTAGTTATCTGAATAGAAGAGAGTTAAATTCCAAGGTCTGGTCCTGCTAATTATGATAAGGTTGATAAGGTTTTTGATGAGAAACTAGGTACAAAAATAACTTGTTTGAATAAATGTACTCTAGATCACCTAGAACACAAAGAAATGTTTATTGTTCCCACAACAGAGGGAAGCACCAGCATATTCTGCAGAAAACTTGAGAGAAAATAGACACATAATAGTATTCTTCTAGGTATTGGTACTTTCACAAACAGACTTGCTAACTAAGTTTATGAATTGATCAGTCCCCTACCAAATAATTACTGAATCAAAATAATAAAGAAAAACCACCGGACTAAGAGACAAAACACTGGGAAATAAAATATTTTTCTTTTTCGTTTTCAACAGTGATTGGTGACTCTCCTTTAATAATTCAAATGTGCTTAGAACCCAACGGAACCTGTGGGAAATTAGTGCAAAAGAAACATTGTAGTGGTTAATACTGCTAATTCGCTTCAGAGAGAAATTTTAAAAGTTTCAAAAGACTTAAATGATGTGAAGAAGGAGGTGTGTCTAATACAGCACATCACAAATGTCTAACTGATGGGTACACTGCTTGTACTCTTTTCTTCAAGCTTTCTGGATATTACCACTGTCTTTTAGCTAGCTTTTGTCCATGTCCTTCACAGTCTTTAGAATGTGACCTAACAGTGCACACACGTCTTCAAAGTAACTTACAAGTTTTGGTATATATAAAAATTTATTCTGAGGGTTTTGTTGTTGTTGTTGTTGTTGTTTTTTAATACCACATAATGTAAAAATCTTTTCTGGAAGAACATAGCTAAGAAGATATGCCCATTATGTGTGTTCATCAGGTAAGGAAAAGCTTATGATAAATCAGGATGATAAAAGATCATCTCCAGAGATCCCTTCCAACCTGTGTCATTCTGTGATTCCGTGGTGTGTGTTTTCATTTGGATCAAGAGAATAATTATGGAAAGGGCCTCAATCATCTAAGGAAGCCTTCTTTGAAGCTATGGCAAGTCAGTGTGCCTGCACTGCAGGAAAGAAGGGCCAGATTTCAAGATTCTTGCTAGAATTAGAGCTGTAGAGATCTAAAACATAAAACAAACATAAATAAAATCTCACGATGTGAAGCTAAGGATAAACAACTTGTAAAATTTTGTGATAAATACAAACATATAAAGAATATGCTTTGTACATTAAGCAACATGCTTGTTTATGTATGCTTGCTTTCATTTCCAAAGCAAGATACAGTGCCCTTCATCACAGCTCTTTACTTTTATACTGTTTAATTATTAAAAAGGCCACACTTTTTTTTCAGAGCAATTGTCACAAATTAATGATTTCAAAAGTGTAGCTGATTTTTAAGGATGGATAAACAAGGAAGTGACTAAATACTGTGAAGCACAGCCGATCGTTTACATCAATGTGTCATCCTTAAAAGGACACAAACTTAGTGGAATGAGATAGGCTAGCTATTGGTTTAGAATATCTGGAGTAGAAGAAATCTATCATGTGCTTTACTCTAGGGAGGAATTCTCATCTGTTTTGAACTTCAATTCTCTAAGTATAGTCCAGACCAATAATTTAAGTACTTTCTGTAGACCACAGAAAGAAGTGGGCAATTCTTTCTCTCTGAGGATGACTGCCCAAGACAGGGAGTATACATAATGCCATGGAACTGCTTTCTCTCCCCCCCCCCACAGTGGCTATGGAAGAAAAGTGTTGATGATTTGTTTGGAGGAGATGTCTGAACACCTCAACATCTATTAGTTCAGATCATGTGAGACGAATTCCAGATTCAGTCTGGAGACAAAAGGAAGACACTTTTTGAGCTGGGGTTTCAAATGCTGTTTATGTATCAAATACAATTTCCATCAAACCAGAAATTTTTGCAACATCAGACTCTCCCTTTGTAATTACTGAGATATTATTTTCTTGATTGGTATGCACTAAATATGACTCCTGTTTTCAGTGTTGTAAACCAAGGAATAGCTGGACCTACTCATCAAGATCAGAATATTATCCCAGATTTTACATTTCTTATTAGAGAAAAATGTCTTGCATTTAAAGAAAGGGAGAGAGAAAACAAATCACAGGACACTCAGAATGGTTTCCTAAGTGAGCTCTCCTGGACAATATGTGAAATATCAATGAGCTAATAAATAGCATTATGCATATCAGGAAAGTTACTACTCACCAGAAAACAAACTTCTCAAACCCAGCATCCTTTCCTTCCCAAAAAGTAATAAGCTGACCTCCCAGGAGAAAAAATATCCTCTTACATTTCTGACTTTAGTTTAGAATGGTCTTGTACTGTTATTATCTTGTCTTTACCTGTCAAGTTCTCTTCTTTGGCTTCACTTGTATTAAAGATCTCATGATAATTATTGTTACATTAATATTTTCCCCTTGAATTCAAAATATTTAGATCTAAGTGTGGTATTAGATAAAAAAGAGATGAAAAAATGAAAAATGTGTCCTGAACAGACACAAAGCCAAAACTTGAAAAACTTGAAGAGATTTCTCTTTAGAAATCCGTTCCTGCACAAAAGCATATTAAAATAAGGGTTTGTTTAAACAGCTTCTTAATTAAGTAGTCATGAAAAACTGTGTTATGGTTATAGATAAATCTGATATTTCCAGCTCTTAAAGACTCAAGAGAACTTCAGAAATGGCGTGTTTTGGAGTTTTTCACTTAGCTGTTTGAGATGATGAGGTAAGGCTTTGATAAGTTTATACCACAAGATAAGTATCGGTGCATCTTAAAACCAATATCCATTTCACAGACACCATCGCTTTAGAGTAGGCCAAAGATATGGAAACTCTTGGATATACTTTCACTGGACTGTAATAAATTTCTTTACTCCCTCTTTCTCCCCCATGATTAGGGGAAAAAAATAGAGGCAACAGCATTTCAATAGCTATAGAGGACTTTGCCAACATTTGTATTCTGAATTTTTGCACTTCACCAGACAGCTCTCAGGCTGGGATCACAGGATAATAGTAAGAAAGGACCCTCCATTACACCGCAGACTGAGGCCTATCAGCATCATGGTTAACATGCTGATTAATGAGGACTATTTTCAGGTGGTTCAGGCCACCCTATTGGAAGCCATGCTGGCATGTTGTAAACAGAAATGGAACTTACTACCAAGGCTATTGCTCGATTCTTGCATGTAAGTCTCTGTTGCTGTGCTTACTGTAGCTTAAGCACTGAGCCAGCAAAGCTTAGCAATCCTTTCTGGAATCAAGAATATGTTTTCTAACAATGCTCCATGATGATACATGTGTAGTGGTTCACAACTCTGTTTCTTCCTAGTTTCCTCTATGCCTTTCCACCTGATGTCAAGTGATTAATGCTTGCCTTTATAGTGAATCACAGCTTAAGGATTTTCTTCATCCAATATAAAGGGAAGTGACTGAAAGATCAAATCCAACATCCGTGAACCCCAGGATGGTGACTTGTTTAGCAATGTGTTTGCTGGTGCTGCCTCAACGATCTGCTGTATCTGCATCAAAACAATCTCTTGGTCTACAACCTTGTCTGTTTTCTTATTTAGACAGTTCTCACCATCTGACAAATATTTCTCCTCAAATACTCAAATCTTTCATTTTTCCCCTTTGAAAAGATTTTATTTAGAATAGTTAGCAAAACACTGGACAGCCCAATGAAATGCAATTTCTGGATCCTGCTGCAAAGATCAGATGAATCTGCATGATTAGTTTGTACTCTCATTTTTTGTCTCACTTTCCAATGTAGACTAAAAGCTACGGGGGTGGAGTGTTCCTTTCCATCTTTTTGTATTATAGTGGGTTGTCTAAGATCCGTCATTTAATTTGAGACTACTCAAAGACCACTTATTAAAAATAAATACTAATACAAAGATCAGCTCCTTTCATGGTACCAATACGTTCTTTGTGTTTCTGACCCTGTAATATTCCTTGTGTGGAAATGTCTTTGTAGCTTGTCTTGCAATTAATAATCTGACACGGCTTTAATTGAGATGGTTACCTTTTGTAGCCAAGCACATTTTCAGCTGCAGCATTCATTCGAAAAGAACTTGTAGATGTTTTAATTCTGATTTAAAGGTCTTAAGTTGATAGAGGCAAGGTCAATTAAAAATGCTACTGAAGATTAAATCATTAAAACATGTTTTTGATACAGAGGTGATATTGACATGAGGATCTCAGACTTTCAGTATTTTGAATTAGTTCTCAGATACTTTTGAGGCACAACATCTGTCACTAAAGAAGTACGGTTACATCTTTATTCAGAAAATTTCTTTCTCCAGAAAATTTATTTCTCAAATAGATTTTAATTAAAAATGTTGTTATTGAAATAAATGCAAATGGACCCTCTCTGCTACTTTAAAAAGCTAACTAGAAAAGAAAAACAGTTTAGTTTAGAGATGAGTCATGATACAAATCAGTTAAAAATTCTTTAACCATTGCTTTGTTTTCTAGGGTCTTGCTGCATATGAATAAATACACAAGGTCATTCTCTATTTCCAGGTCTTAGCTGTAATCAGTAGAATAAAATATGGTTACTGGTAAATAAAAAATTTAGAAATATGAAGTATTTCTTTCAATAGATTTTAGTTTATCAGTTCTTCTGAGGCCTAGTGGAAAAAAATCTCAATTAAAAACTTTCCTAAGGTCCTGAAACAACTCTTCACTGCTCAGTGACTGTCAGCAGTTCTAGATACTCTGCCTTTGCATAAAATTTTACCAAAAAGGTTATGATTTTTTTTTTTCTTTCAGGTCATTTCACAGAGATTTTATGTCCTTTTTTTTTCCTTGAATGCAGACACTCCAGAGTCAACAGTCAAAAGAAAACCTATTTTCACCCAGACCTACATTTTAGGTCACAGGCAGGTGAAAAAATACCATATGGTTTTACTTACAGCAGTTACGTAGCTCTACCTGGCAAACCGAATGTTTGTTTTATGTGGAAGGCCAAGAGTCAGTTAATGTATAAAGTACAAGCAAGAGTGAAAGTCATGCTGAAAGTGCTTTCTCCTGTTGAAGATTCAACCAAGTCTTCTTCATTTGGAGAATGTTTCATAGAGTCATAGAATCATAGAATTGTCTAAATTGGAAGAGACCTTTAAGATCATCTAATCCAACCATCAACCTAACTCTGATAAAAACCATCCCTATACCATGTCACTAAACACTACATTTACCCATCTTTTAAATACCTCCTGGGATGGTGCCTTAACCACTTCCCTGGGCAGGCCATTCCAATGTTTAATAACTTTTTGAGTGTAAAACATTTTCCTCATATCCAACCTGAACCTCCCCTGGCACGACTTGAGGCCATTTCCTCTTTTCCTGTTGCCTGTGACTTGGGAGAAGAGGCCAGCCCCGCCTCTCTAACACCTCCCTTCACATAGCTGTAGAGAGCAATAAGCCTCCTTCTCTCTAGGCTGAACAATCCCATCTCCCTCAGCTTCTCCATGAGCTCTCCATGGCTGTTAATGATTTCAGGTGTCTATTGCCTTCCTTCAGTATCCTGCGGACTTGTTTACTTTTTCAAAAAACCTCTTGAGCAGTTCACATCTCCTCTGTTCACATCAGGACAGCTGAGAACTGCAGCCCTGTGGATAACTGATTTTGTCTGCATACCTCTTTTTTTTCGCTTTATTTGTAACTTGCTCACTGAAGAACCATCTTCCTTGTTAATTGTTTCCTCATAACAGGCTTTTCTGAAGTCTGGAAAACTGCAGTCAAACTCATCATGTAACTATTATATTTCTTCTGTGTACAGACAACATTATTTTATTGATACTGAAGTATTTTCTGGAAAACTAAATGTTAATAATTAGCCAATTTTGCCAGGGACAGTTGCTCATATTATTTTCCTCCAGTCACATACTTTTAGTCAAGTCAGTAAACTACTTTTAACAGTTCAAATAAAAAGTCTTTTTTAAATTTTAGCTCATTTTTAAATGAGTAAGCAATTTTTAACATGAAGGTTTGGTTTTCAAGAAAACAGAAAGCAATCAGAAGAATCTTATAAAAGCAGCCAGTCCTCATGTAGCTGCCCAAGGTTTTACCATAGGCTGCATTTTTCTTTTTTTTTTTTTGAGAAACAGTACAATGTTGCTATTGTTCAGTCCCATGTTAGTTCTGGCTACTTTTATACAAATCCCATTGACAATACAGTAATCTAGAGGCCCCTTCACTGCCGGGTGGGAAAGGAATTGAAACAATAATGTTTTAAATATTCTTAAAAAGTGCTTGATGGTTAACTTTTTCAAGTGACCCAGTCACATGAATAAGGACATTTTTAAAAAGTCTTAGTGATGCATTTGAATCTTATCTCACTTCCTAAAATATTTAAAAGCCAATTTTCTTAACATGTGCTATGTCTCTGGTCAGTTTGTCGGTTTTAATCTGGGTAAAATCTGAATAAGATTAAGTAATCTACAGACCTACAAATGAACCTTTCTGAAGTCTTTAAAACAGTATTGAACTCATCAGAAATATATGATCATTATGCAGTAGTATGCATCCAAATTCTCTTCCAAGTCTTAATGATGAACCTAACCAGAAACCCAGCTTGTCTTAGGGCCACCTTGTAACATGAAAAAAATTTGCACAAAACATTTTCTTTCAGTGGAAACTGTCTAGGATTAATTTAGTCTTTCAATATTCTTTTTAAAAAAATGTAAGATATGTCTCTAAAGAAAAAGAATATTAAATTCTTCAGAAAATGAAGTTTACACTACAGAATTTTTCTATACTTGGATAAGGTTTTTTTTCAGTTGGCTTTACATATTATCATGTTCAGTGGAATTTAGTTTCTTTTAAAAGAACTAGGTTTTTTAAAAGAGTGATTTTTTGTTTTATTCCATGTTGCAGATAAATATAAAGTGATAAAAAGCTATTAATTTTATAGAGAACAATGCAAGACACTACAGCTATCAGATGAAGGGAGTCATGGTCAGTATAAGTAAATTAATACCCATTGATACTGTGTTTCCTAATCAAAGCTCTAGATTTTAGCTTACCTTGAGTTTAATCTGATATTTATTTAAAAATATATGCTTCCATGGAGGCCTGGAGTACAAATGTGAAGGGGAAAGTATCAGGAATGACTGTCTGGATGTTGCTTCCCAGAAGGAGTATAAGACCTCTTCTATAATGTGGGAACTCTAGGCCTCATGGGCCTCCTGTTCCCAAAAGAATTGGATAAAAATGTAGTCATGAAAACCAGGTGAACTGAAGCACAAGGTCTTATTTTTCACAAGAGGAGTGAATAACTGCAAGTGAAAGTCAAAAAAGAATTGAACCCAAGTGAATACGGAGGAGACACTGCTGGGACTTGTTTAAACTTGGGAAACCGAAGCAAACTGATGGTGCAGGGACTGGATATGAACACTGTAGCTGGAAAACTAACTGTAGTCACAGCTATAGTTATAATCAAAGTTTCATTGAAAACTTTGGTGTTTATGAAGTATCAAATGACATGGGAAAAATGCAACACTAGATACTGTTTTGTATTAGCAACAACATCACTACGCAATTGACAGCTAATCTGCATGTGGTTTGGTTTACAACAGTGGAATGTATTCTATAAACTCATTAATTCATGGATACAGATTAGAAAAATGGATGCATTCTTTTTCTGTCAAAAGATGTAACCCAAAGCAAAATGAGTCTCTCTGCTTTCTCAACTGATGATGTAGTGCAAACTGAGTTATCAAAAGCTTCTTTGAGATGTACTTAAGGACTTGCTGGGGGACAAGTGGTGACATCTACTGGAATTTTTAAACACTTCATATGTTTCCAAGGCTGATAGCAAGATATATTTGGTTTAGGTCTAAAGTTGGATGAATAATGCAGAAACAATTTCTACTTAAATTGGTGCAAATTTGGAAGCAAATCTTCAGCCATCTTGGGGTTGCATTTGGTGTCATTTCCTGCCCACGCTCATCGAGTTATTAAACTTGAATCATGTAACTGTTGGCAGAAAATAAATGTTAAGTTCACAGAGGAATACTGTGAAAAGTGAATTTCTAATGTTCTTTCTGTAAGGCTGTGTACCGCAAAGCTGATTACATGAGTTATGTTCATTAGACTGAGGATGGAAACAATATTAAGTGATTTATGGGACCAACTGCAATTGAACATTGAGTTTATGCTTGGAGTAGCAATGCCTTACTTGAAAAGAAAGTTTAAAAAATTTCCGTGAGAAAGGAGTCTGTGAAGCAAATTGCAACTTTCTACCCACATTTCATGGTAAGAAGGAAGGAACCTCATCCATCATTAAATGTGTTCATTAAAAATTATTCACTCAGATCCATTTAAACCATGTTCTAACTTTAATCTCTTGATTTCTTGGGGCTAGATTGTGATGTGTACTGCATGCCCAACAAGCATCTGAAGGCTTTTCTTGCATCCTGATGTAGGTTACTTGGACCTTGGGACTGGGCCTGCAGGAGCAACAGGGTTATACATCTGCTTCCTCTCTCTCCTCAGAGGGAGTGTGCGGAGGGGAGAGAAAGGGGGATGGGATTGCAGAAGATGAAGAAATCCCCCTTGGCACAACCCCCCCCCTCTGATTTGCTTGCTTGGTCAGGGTCATTAAAGTTTCCCAAAATTTTACTTTTATGAACCAGTGATAAATAATTCCCACTGGGACAAAGAAGATATAGGCAATAGAGATTGGCCTTTGAGATGTACCCTTGAGGTGTGTTATCCAATGTTATCTGTGTGCTATTACAATTTACCTATCTCATTCCTTTCAGTCTATGCCTAATATTTAATATAGAATCATAAAGTGGCTATAATTAAACCATGGAATGTTTTAATTATAGAATAATAATCCTTATAATTTGAAGAGTTTATGAATTTAGAAAGCTTATGACCTGATTGTATGATGCCATTGTGTCATACAATTAAAAATCATAGAAAGTGAGGAGTAGGAGTCTCACTCTTACTCACTTTAAACTAAAAGCCACATTACGAATGTCTGATGCAGTTTCACAGGCATCTGTCTTTTACCTGGCACTTTGGTTTTCAACCTTTGCACACAATGGACTAAATAAACTGTGTAGTTTCTGGTGGATGATATTAAATGAGTGTTCAGTGTCTGATTCAAAATTATGTAGTAGAGCAAATCTCATTTTCCAAGCAGAAAAGTTAATCATTGTTAGACCCTGGAGTACTCAGATTTTTCTGTAATATTTAGAGTAACAGGCAGAAGAAATACCGTGGGGAAATTGGAGAATGATGCTCCTTGAAGTCCCACCACCATTTTTCATTCTGAGAACCATTTCAAATATTGCATGTAGTTGGTTCACAGTGTTGTGTCCAGGCTTTTTTACCAATTATATCCTTTTGGTTAAAAATATTCTAATATGTGAGAAACTTTCTGTAAGGTTTTCCACCAAGCTGTCCTTGAAGATTTTCTATTGTTAAGTAGATTTATTATTATGGTATGACAAAAGGAAACCATCTGCTGTCATTCACCAAAATGCAAGTCTACCACCAGTCCTACCTTTAATTCTGAAAGCTACAGATGTGTGGAGATATTATGTGGATTTTTTCACCTCTGAGCATATGACCTGTTGTAATATCCTATTCCTGCAGCCTTTGTTTGAATGCTGTGATTCAAAGTAGATCCGCAGTCACAGCAGCTTTTCTTGTGATGGGAGTTGTCTCTCTTGAGAAGTGTGCTCTGGTTATGAGACTGCCTGGCTAAAGAGGTTAGAAGTGTGATAACCTAATTTACCTACTCAAAATTGGAACTGTTTAGCTGTCAGTTGGCATTGCGGTGAAAACTCTGACGTAGACAGTTTTCTGACTTCATTAATAAATTTTAATCCTCTGAACAAATGTTGTTAGTACATGTTGACTTTCCTACATTGTGTTTCTGATTTGCTAGACTGACAACTTGCTATCAGTCCATCAATCTTATTTAGCTGGCCTGCTGCTCACAAATTTGTCTAGATTTATCACGACACAAATAACACATTTTTAATTGAACAGAGGTTCCCCAGGTCTGTATGCATATCCACATCCTTTTCTAATTGTTTTTATAGCTGAAACCTACTCCTACTGCAGACCTTTGAATATCCAAGATCTGAGCATAAAGTTTTTGTATATCTTCAGTTAGTACTTTTCATAATTGTGCTTTGCTGAATCAGGTCAGGGTGCTCAGTCTGGTGGGGAAACACACTTGTATATAAGAAATGCAAAAAGTTGCCTGTACAAGGGAGCTTCTATACTATCTAGCACACATTGATAATATTTTAGTACTACATCAACTCAGACAAGCTGAAGACCTGGCTGAAGACTCTTAGCTACAATACTGTATGTTAAGCTAGTAAGACAATAAATGATTGAGGGTGTGTAAGTACTAAAATTTTCCCCAGAGAGTAGCACGTGATATCCAATTAACAGTTACAGTAAATCTGTATGAAATGTATTTCATGTCATTTGTAGAAGATTTGCTTTCAGTCAGAGATTACAGAGAACATTTACATTAGCAATGACAATTACCCTGAATAACAAGCTCATTATTTACTGTATTTGCCTTTTGATGACCTTTTCAGTAGCACTGCCTGGTTAGATTTTGTAGATCCTTTTCTATCCTTTTTGAACGAAAGCCCGACTATGGAACATTTCTGAAAGCAACAATTGTGATTTTATAATGAACCACAAGAGGGGGGAGAATGAACATAAATGAAGGAACTTGATTTTAATGAACAACTGTTACGTTTAGGACAAAGTCACATCAATGCTGAATTTGAGAATATTGGCCAGGTGTTGTCTGTGGAATGAAGAGTTTGAACTAATGGTGAGATGCTGTTCCTAAGGTTCATCTTTTCAGGTCTGCTGATTTATGACTGGGCTTCACTTACAGCTATGGACAAACCACACTTATGAAGTTGCAAAACACCATGCTGGGTATACTCATCCCTCCCTTACCTTGATCAAACAGAAACAAATGCTAATGAAATGATAAAACCAGAGATTTCTGTGACCTGAATAATCATTTTTAAAGTCTCCGACCCTAACTTTTAATTTTTTCCTGCCAATTATATAAAGGAGTTCTCTAACTCAATCAAGGAATTTCTCCCTAGTGCATAGATGAGTTTTTGGTGTCAATATGAAAACTAAATCATCTCACCTGTTTTGTGATCCTGGACTGACAAAGGATTGGTGAAATTCCAAGAGTGTTTTCAAGCTATTTTTTAAAGAAGGTTAGTAGTCGTCTGCTTCTCATATGCAGAAGCAGTTATAGTGACGGTAAAGCTGGGGACTCCTAGAGATGGTACTCTGGGACTGCTGAGAGCACATGCCCCTACAGCTGGATCAGCTCTTGAGTGAGCAGCTTTGGCAAGCAATCGACTTCCCAACCCCAGGATTCTGTGAGCTTCATGGCAGTTCCTATAGCCAGCTGCAGGGTAAGGAAGGAAAACAGATTTCAAGAAGTGACCCACTCAACCTTCCACTTTCTCTTATTTCAAAGTTGACACAAAGGGAAGGCAACTTTCGCAATTTTTAGACCTCTGTATCTCATTTTCCATGTCCCTCCTAGCCTAGGTTGTCAGTCTCCTGGGAGAGGGATGGGAAAGAAAATGAATCCCACTAAGAAAGCCCTCTAAGAAAGGAGCAAAGCAACAATTGTAACAGTAATATGAGGATGGTATAGCAGCAGGTGGTTGCAGCATGGCAAAAAGTAGTAGCATCGGCAGCGAACCTTCTCAGCTTCTCTCTGCAAGTAATTACAAGTAGCCCAGTAGACTATAACTCTGAGAGAACACCATGTAATGTTATTAGGCGAAATGATAATGTCCTTAATTTCATGTTGAAAAGATGAACAGTGCTGAAGGACGCTTGCAGAAAGAAATTAAGACAGTTATACTAGAAGAAGCCAGAATGTTGATTACCAGCAGTGAGGTATCCAGATTTGACTAATGGCACAGTTATTGTATACATAAGCCCTAATGGTGTTTAAGTGGTTGCTAGAATGAATGCAATTAATGTAATTTATTTGCCAGCATCCAAACACTATAATACTGGGAATAGGATGGGAGGTCCCTTGCCTAGCATATAGCCCTATGAATATTTTTCAATGTCTGTTTTCACAAGTACACAAAACCAGTGACTGATTTTTTATTTTTTTTTTTTAACTCTCTTTTTTAATGGGGATCATCTACATAGCTCCACTGATTTAAACTGAATTTTTCTTTTTTTATATCATGGATTTTGGAGGGATACTTTAGGCCAATCTAGTCTGGCTTGCCCCTTGAATGATGTAAGTGGCCTTGCACCTACTCTATAACTCCTGAGTGAGTATATTCTTTTTAGAGAGATCCTTCTAGTTTGACTGAACGTCTGTAGGGTTAACAGTAAATGGATTCCTTTCTTAAATTGTTCCAGTGATTAGCAGATTCGTTATTCCTGACAAATTAAAATTGATGCATATACTAGGGGTAACAGAAAAACTTTATCAACATGCATTTTCTTTTCAAGTAAGTTATTAAAAAATATTACCAGCCTCTTTAAGCTACTGCTCCCCTATGCGCTGAGGATTGACATTGTAGAACTGCGATGAGACATGGCTGCCTTTCAGTTTGGGTCTAGATCAACTACCTTATTGTGAAGCCACCAATGCGAAAGCTGTGACTGGGCTGTATATCAAAGTTCAACACAAATGGTAGCTGTCAAAACCACCAGTTTATTATTGTTCATTAATCATTTCTTGTTCAAGATGGAGAAGCCTTCCAAATCAAGGCACAGAAGTGCTGAAAGTGCTGTTTACAGAACCAGACAGGTATTTTGATGAGGGTTTATGGATTTCTAAAATGTTTATTATTTACGTGCTAAATAATATTTTACTGGAAGTATCTCCCTCTATACCCAACAACACGGTTAAGTTTTAAAAATCTCAGAAGAGATAAATCAATGTAGTTCCGTAGTGGAGCTATACAAATGTATGAGACTGCTTCCTCTTTATTCTCCCTGACTTACTTGAGTAGATTGAAGGCAGTGTCATGATTGGAGTAGTTTATAATAGCACAGAAATTCTTTTCTTAAGATATACAACTACAACTGGAAGGCTTTCGTTTTCTACTTTGTTAGATTTTGGCTAGCAAAAGGTACACAGTAAAAAGCGTGGTTAATAGGGAAGCTCCTTGTAATGCAACAAATAGTTAATAGTATCAGTCTTGTGACACAATGAAAGATTAAAATTTGGATCTGATTCAGAAGGTGGTAAATTACTAATTTTTTTAACAATCAGCTATATTGAAAAAATGTATCCTAGTGCCTATGTGCTTCTGATTTCCTCACTGCATCTCAGAATCTTTGAACTGCTTCTTGTTGCTATCCTAATCTTAGCAAAACCTGTAAGTGAGAAGTTTGACTTAACATTGTGGTTGAACTACTGTGCATTATTTCTCATGCATACAGTCTACACAATGATAAAGCTGAGGTGCTTGAGTTTTTACCTCCAATAATCACAACTAGAAAACCACAAATGGACTTTTCATTTTTCCCTTGCAAGAGCTATAAAACCTAAGGTAAACCCTCCTGCCAAATCGCTTTTATGAGAACCTCACTTTCTTGTTCACTAGTTTTACTCCAATTAATTAAAAACAACACTCCTGCCCTTCACTGTGGTTTCCAAGGTATTCACGTGCCCCATACAAAGTCCTGAGTGAGACTGGAGTGGAGGTCCCTGATGGGCTCATACCTTTGTGTCTGAGTTGCAGTGTCCAAAAAGTCCCCGTCTCCAAAAGTCTTACAATACGGAAACAAGCAGGCCACTTAGAACTTAATACAGCAATGCAGACAAGCTTACTCAGTCCTGTTTCTTTTGTTT
>VXBW01008039.1:790427-817645 GCA_013400375.1 Thinocorus orbignyianus | reverse complement strand
TGTTTTTTTTTTTTTGCATACAGGATTGGTGATTTTGGTGCCTCTAAAAGGAAAAGGTCAGCCGAATATTTAAATCTACGGGATTTGGGGGACTGTTGATTTTTTTTTTTTTTGAGAATACATTCCTGTCTGTAAAAGCTCTTTAAGCATTCTGTGTTCCCTTTGCTTTCCAATTAAGTTTTTTAGGCTTTCTAATGTGGTCCTCTGAGTGCTGGAAAGTAACAGAAACAAGAATGCATTTAATACCTAGCCTGGTGTCTTGGCAGCAAAGCTTAGCACTCCAGTGTGGGGAGTAGCAGGTTCAAGACCAACCCCAGGAGTCTTACTACTTGGACTGGCAGAGTGCTAGCGTAATGCACAGACAGTGAGCTCATTCTGCAGGTGGAGTGTTCAGCTGCATTGATCTTATGGCAAACCCAGCCTACTAAGCTTGTGGAGAAACATTGGCTCTGATCTAAAAGGAAATTGTGCTGCCTTTCCCTGTCTTTCCACTAGTTTAGCTTGCAAGCTCTAATAATATTAAAACATACTTTAAGCAAGAAGGCTGACACAGCTACAGAGACACAAAGTAATTTCCTAGAAACAGTAAATACAATAAGCAAAACTCTCTAATCTCTCATTAGGTAATTGTATTTTCATGGGGTCAGCCAGCCTCCCTGGCCAGGCTGAAGTAAATTCTAAAATATGTGTATTATATACATTAGGTATCTGTTAATGAAGCATAAATTTAATCAGCAATCTGGGTGCCAAAATCAACTCATTTGGGTACATGGTTTGCATATATGGTGGTGTCTTATGGATTTGTTCCATAGCTGAAACAGCAAATTTGTGTAGATGCCACAAATGGTATATAATAAGGAAAAAAGCAACACCACAAGAATTATAAAGGAGCAGAAATCCTCTGAATTTTTGCTAGATCAAATCCAGAGAGTTGTAAGACAGTATAAATAAAGGGTAAGGAAGAAAACATGTTACCAGAGCCAAGAAAATCTGTTCAGTGCCAATAATTATTTTATTTGACACAAGACAAAATAAAAGTACACAAATATGAAGAAAAATCTCCATTTTAGAACACACTTTCTTTCCTAAAAGGGGATGAGTAGGGCTTCTCTTTAAAAATTCACCAGTATTTTGCTCAGATCCATCACAAGGGCCCTGGTAGAGCAACAGCAAGATGTCTCCCCATCAGCAATCAAGCAACAAGCCCTCATGCTTCTTACTTCTCCTGTCAGCCAAGGGTGGTAAAAGTAGGATTTTTTCCCAACAATGGTGAGTCTAGGAATGAGAACAGGTTTGATAACCCTAATACCAAACTTTACAATGATAATATGACAACACTCTTTGCAAACGTATAAATAAAAGTGCTTGTCTGCTTTGGGAGTGGAGTGAGGCTATGTGTTCCCTCTCAACATGTAGCCTGGAATATTGCTTTGTTTTATTTAACTACCACAGGGTCTATAGACAGCAATTATTTTTGGCTATTTTTTACTGCCCGTTAAAGTGGCAGAAGTGTTTCAGAGTAGTAGCCAATGTAAAAAAGAATATGAAATAAAATAAATTCTTCAGAGCTCAGAAATGACCACTTTTCATTCATTAAGTTTCCATAGCTGAGCACAGGATTGGTGTGTGCTTTGGCAGTGAAAAATAACATAACATTTTGGAAAGAGCAAACTTTAACAGTAGCACATGTTGGAGCAACACTATAGGCTCCAAGTTGTGTTAAGCCAACTGTAAGTTTGACAGCAGAAATATATCAGTCTCTTTGAACACATAATCTGAGGAATATATGTAGATCTATTTGAGCTCTTCTCTTAGTTTCAATCCAGTAATTTTCATGCAAAATAAAGGTGATATTTTAGTAGGCAATATCATGAGCAAATTATTGGAAAAAAACCCACACCATGCCAAGAATTGTCCCGCAAGACATTGAATTCCCATGAGAACTGATGACCAGCGAGTGTGTGAGGGGAAAAGCTGATCTCCTAATTCTTCATTCCTCTTTTCCAGTTGAGGAGAGGATGGGTAAGTAGAGGTAAGCTAGTCTTTCTTACTCCTGTGTATCCATACTTCAGGGGGCAAGGAAATGAATAAACAGGAATATGGAGAAGGGGAGGATATATCTCTGTGTTTGTATGTGAATACGAGAAGGTTGCCAGAGACTCACATTGAATCCAAGCCAGAGTCTGACACTAGATACCTGTATATATATATTTATTAAACCTCAGGTTTGTGCTGCTTAATAAATAAATCTCAAGGATGAAAATAGAGAATCAAAGTGCAGCGTATGCTACCTGTTAGCAAAAGTCAATTTTATGTTCCCTCTTCCTCACAAAAAAAAATATTTTTCCTCTTGCAAATAAAGGAAAGTCTTTCTGTTTTCCTAACCTATGAATAAAAAATCTGAATTCAAGGGACAGACGTCAATGATCCTGTTAATTGAAATAACAAGATATATCTTGAGGTTGATTTCTGAAGTGTTGCACAGGCATCTAGTTACAGAACTCCATGTAGATACTTTTCTCACTTGAAAAATAATATCCTTTTCTTGCTCTCTCAGAAAATATTTATCAACTTAATAAAGAGCTTGATAAGCTCATTTCTTGATGAAATCCATCTCTCTCGTGGACAGCGATCACTAAATATCCGTTTTCTTCAGAGCTTCAGTTGTGTCACCTGCTGCCATTAATTATAGCATTCTGTTCACACAGTTCGGTGGCTCAAATGATTATAAGGTTCAGTGATGAATGCAGTAAGTAAAATGTACCCACAAATACTGATGAGAACTTGGAATATGTTTGGTGGCTTATATACGTATACGGTATAGCACTAAGTATCTAGCAGCTGGATACTCCGTTGTGCCTTTGTAAATTATGAGCTATTGCTAATTCTGTAACTGCTGAACTTGTGTGTAGCTCGAGTTCAATTAGTCTGACCTTAGCTGGACCAAGTATCCCTCCTGCACTGCTGTAGGGGAGATTGACTGCAGGATGAAATGCTGAGAGATAGTAGCCACAAATGGAGAACAAAGTTTTGGTAAAGAATAGCTGGTGGATTAATAGGTTTCATAGTTTAAGCATAAAACAGGACATTTCTGAAAAGCAACAATATCTATCAGAAAAGGCATATGAAGGCTTGACCCTCAAAAGCAGTTAGCATGCATGTAAGCTGTGAGTTCTTTGTTAAATGAAATGAAAACTATATAACCTTTCCTAGGGGTATCCTTACCTGACTGTAAAATCTAGTGAGACCCACAGAAGCCCTTCTATCTACTCCAGTGGGCTTTGGGACAGATTAGCCGTTGCCCCTTTGGAATGATATTACCAGGTACTTTTTGAGAGGCTGATTGTTTCCATTCTGCTGCAGCTAGTAGTGTTACAGTCTAACGGTCAAGTTGAAAAGAAGCAGATCCTGATTACCTCTGCAAAAGAAAGCAGTGAGTGAGACACTTTAGGTTTTGAGTACTGTTAGCTTCCACGTTAAACAGGACTGATTCTCTTTTTGAAAATCTCTGTATTGTTGAAATTAGTGCAAACTCTATTATGAATTTCTTGCAGGAAAAAAAATCCATGACATATTTCTCCCTTTACCCATCTTGCTCTGGGGAATGTAATGCTGCTGAATACGCTTGCTTTTGTAAGAGATGTAAAACAGAGTCTGTGATCATTTGTAGTCATTAAAGATCACTTCTTTTTTTTTTCTTTTTTCATGAATAGAGGTGTTAGTGAAGGTGTTCTGGACTAATTCCAGCTCCGGTAATTGGATTTTTTTTTCTTTTCTTTTTTTCACCTACACACATTCCTTTAGTAGCAGTTTCATTTGGCTATGTATGTTGGGCTCAATTCACTGTTGCCCCATTTGTCCCCCTTGTGTCAGCCAGACTGATGCAAACAGACACTAAGACAACTGTAAGCTCTCCTTTCCCTCCCATACAACGCTTTGTCCCAAGAATGTAATGCTTGACACAGCTTCATCAGAGGCGATTTCAGTGTTATATCTGGTAGGGGGGCATTTCTGAATGGTGGTATTCAGTAGGGACCCAAAAAGTGAATAGATCAGCTATTAGGGAGAGAGTGGATGTTGGAGACTGAGTCACTCTTCTAACACAATGATTTTTCTTTAGCCCTTTAGCTGCAGTGGCCCACAGGAACACTGTCAAGTCACCTTGTGGCAGAAGTTGTAATCCGCCATGTGCTGCACAGTTGGATTTGTAGCGATGGATGGTATCAACAAGAGATAAAGAGAATTCTCTCTCTCTGCCTAGCCTGGTAAAATGCTTCCAAAATTTGTCAGAGAAGGTCTAAATAAGCTGGACAGAAGTGCAGTATTAGATGGGGGAAAGGAGGAAACACATGAGGCTGCAGTGAGTACATGAATCAAAATAAGACGTCCTTAGCTCTAACAGATACGAGGACACAATAGAAAACAAGGTTGCTGTCTTTCTGCTGCTGTGCCTAATTGAAGTCACAAAGATGACAAAAGTCAGATACAATGCAAACCTCTCATTTTTATCTAGACTTTGAATAGTTTCCAATGTGCTGTATGCTACTAGTTTTAGTCCTTCTACTCTATGTTACATAGGGGCTCTTAAGCCAGGCATGACACACCCTAGGATGCTTAAACAGCCTGGGTGTGGCTGGGGTTTGATGAGCTACAAGAAATCTGATTTTTTTTGTCTCTTCACAGAGATCAGCAGAGTTAATACGGCGCCAAGCAACCAAGCTCAGAGATTTCCTCTCAGACATATTTTTGTCCTGTGTAACTCCATGCATACCACAGTTTTGAATCCACTGGTAAACCCTCACCTCTACACCAGACAAAGTGCTTTCACTCGTGAAGGATTGATTAGGGATCACCATGAGTTTAACTAGACTGGAAATTCCCCCAGTCCTCCTTGAAGGTTATTTTTAAATAACCGTGAGAGAGGCTTCCACATTAGAGTACAGTCCAAAACCCAGTGATAAAAGCCTGCAATGAAAACTTTACCTTGGGTGACAGTGCTTCTGTCCCCAGGCTGTGACCATTAGTAGAACTGGAGATCACAGATACACAGTATAGAGAGGAGAGGTATCCAGGATAGGCAAAAGCAATGTACTTAGGAAAATATGCATGTATAGAACTAATGTATATTACACTTTTCAGGAATATGTGTGTTTCCCATTAGAAAACTTTACCACAGACTATCAAGGGTTAAAAAGGCATTAAAAATTCTGCTTCTATTGGACTATTTTGTTTGGCCAATACCTGACACGGGTTGTACTGAGCACGTTTTGCCACCTGGCCAATTTTTTTTCCTGCCAAGCTATTCACTCAGGCTTGTGGTGTGAAAAATAGATGTTTAATAGTCAATGAAGTACTATAGTGGGTCATAGTTTATAAATTTCCATGACTTATTATGCTCAGCCTAAGTGACTGTTTATTAAGTGTATTTAAAGCCCCCCATCTCATTAACTTACAGTACTGGTGATTCCCTCCTCCCACCACTGCTATTTTTAATGGAAAATATTCACCTGTATCTTTTGCCCCTGAAACATTTTTTTTTGCATGTGAAACAACTCAGCAGAGAAGAGACTGCCTGGATAAGAACAGGATAGTATCCTTGGCAAGGTACAATGTGTTGATCATTTTCAGAAGTAAAGTGAATTGAAATATGAGGTATACATATGTTGTGAACCAAAACCCTTATGAATATCCTTTGTATAAAATACAGCTGCCAATATCCTACCCTTTTTTGCTTTGGGGTTACGGCGAATGACACGGTTGGTTTTATCAGTAAAGCATGCCTCATGTAAAAAAATATTAAACTAGCAACTTAATTATGAAAAACTGCCTTTATTTTCTTAATGAAATTCCATAGTACTTCAGGGTAATATTACATACAAAGGTTAAAGAAATTCTCTGTTAACAAAAAACAGGCCCAGTCTTAAGTTTAGGGATCTACTGTTGGCTGTGCAATGGGAAGGTGAGTTTCTATAGCTGGGAAAGACTACTATTTATAAAAGAACCTATTTTGTTCCCCTATATTAACCTCTAGAATGAAAAAGGTCATTGGTTGCTCTTGATAAGTTCTATGAAATCTATTAAAAGAATCCCATTGACATCAGTGAAATCAGCATCCTTTTCTTATATATAATATTTTAGTAACGCTGTGTAAGTAAAACTCCAGATTAATCCCTGATGTAATTCCATTGAAGCTACTAAGAACATAATACAGTTTAGTCCTCGAACACTCAGCTTACTGCTTCACACTCTTTACATGCTTTTCCTGAAAGTCTCTTGGAAGCTGAAGATAAACATAAGATAATGACAATATGAAAACAGAAAAATTGGTAATATTATGATAATGTGAAGAGAAGGCTCTAATAAAGGTAAAGGAAGTCATGCATAAAATCCCCTCTAGTAAAGAGCATCTGAGAACACAGTTTTTCCAAACTGGGATGTTAAGCTTTCACAGATGTTACAGAGCAACCCCTTCCGTATAATCTCAGATGCCATGTACAGAAACAACCACAAATATCACCTCAACCTGTGATGATGACAAGCAGAGCAAGAGCAAGGCCACCTGTGCTGCAGAGAGTGAAAGGCTCTCTTTTGGCGTGCTCCCAGGTACTTCTACACAGCAGATATAAAAATATGTACCCGCAGTGCTGAAGGAGTTAATGTGACATTGCAAAATGAGCTTTGCTATTTGCTGTTTTGTTTGGCCAATAGCTGACACAAGCACATTTTGCCACCTGGCTAATTTTGTGCTGCCAAGTTATTCATTCGGGCCAGTGGTGTGAAAAAGGAGACATTTAATAGTCAACAGAGCACTATATAGGGTAATAGTTTATGATTTTCCATGACTACTTAGATGCTGTTCAAATTATTCTTGATTGAGCAAATTATTCTTTTTTAAAATCACTCCATTCATTTATTTACTAATGATTCTATCCCTTCCCTCCCGTACACCATTATTTTTTTTTGAATTGGAACGATCAGCCATTTCCACTTTTGAGGGGATTTAACCAGACGAAAACTGAGCATATTGTAGTTTCGATAACAACTTTGAAAGACCTTTTGTCAGGGCATTAGAGGCAGAGCAAAAGCTCTTTCTGAGCCATACACTGAGGTAAGGCAGGCTGCATAAAAACACTGACATGAGGAAAGGCTGAGAGACCTGGCTCTGTTTAACCTGGAGAAGACTGAGAGGGGGGTCTCATCAACACTTCTAAATATCTAAAGGGTGGGTGATAAGAGGATGGGGTCAGGCTCTTCTCAGTGGAGCCCAGTGATAGGACAAGGGGTGACAGACACAAGCTGGAACACAGGCAACTCCATCTCAACATGTGGAAAAACCTCTTTGCTTTGGGGGTACCCGAGCACTGGAACAGTCTGTCCAGAGAGGCTGTAGAGCCTCCTCTGGAGGTATTCAACCCCACCTGAACACAGTCCTGTCCATCCTGCGCTGGGTGACCCTGCCTTGGCAGGTGGCATTCGGACTAGATGATCTCCTGCCCTTTCCAACCCCTACCATGCTGTGATTCTATGGCCTTGGGTTTAGCAGATGAAAATTTTAACACTCAAATATTTTTCTTTTTTTTACCTGGTGGCTGGTTGGTTAGATGGTTGGTTGGTCGGTTTTTAAGGTGATGGGATGTGTCCAGTTACCTGTCAGAGATCTTCCAAGCTAGGGCCAATGGGAAAGCAGTGCTTACCCTCAGCTGCCTCCAACCTCGGGGGAGATCAGGAAGCCTGGGGGAGATTGGGAAGCCTGGGGGCTGCCTTGCTGAGGAGGGTGGCCTTACAGCTCCTGGCAGGGCTTGCAGGCAGGGCCCATGGTGCTTGGGAGGGCCAGCCGGGAGCCTGCCATGCCAGGGGAATCCGTGGGGATGAGGCAGGTGGGAGGCAGGCCCAGGCTCAGCGGTTTCTCCTCTGCTGGTGGAGGCTTCCAGCGGCCTCCAGGTCACTCCTTGCCCCACAGAGTCACTGGTGGGGTGACTGAGCAGCCAAAGACCCTGGGCCCAGGCGATGAGGGGAATAGGGCCTCTGTCCTGACCCGACTCTGCTCTTGCCGGTCAGGCCAAGCGCTGTGTCCCCGTATGTGGAAGTCCTGTGCTGCAGCTGAGTCGTTCCCTCTGTCCTGCACTACATCTCCCTGTCTCTATTTTTGTTTCAGTTACCCAGTTGAAAACACTCTAACCCTTTGCTGAGAGGGAGTTCTTGGCAAGGCCACCCAAGATTAATGTTGAAATGGCAAACTGTTCCTCAGGACAGCTTACCTGTTAGTAGATGATTTATCCATCTTGCAAGGTACCAGTACAGGTGCTTATATGCATGCCAGATACACCATTCTTTGGCAGATCTCTTTCATGCTTGTTTGCTTTTATAGATACTTCCTGAGGTGATGGAAGCACACAAGAAAGGCAATACATTGCCTTTCATAACAACCATACTAATGCTGCGTGTACATTGTATTTCCGGACTTCTGCTTACCCTTGTTGAACCAGAGCGAGAGGGGCAGATCAAGTCATGTTGCCTTACAGATCCTGGTTTATTAAGCTGTAACACCAGAAGTTGTTGAAACAAAATTATGCAAACTTTTGTGAGTTTATCTTATGTCATATAGCTTAGAAAAACACTGGTGTTAATATTCACTGTATGGCTTAATTGGTTTGATACAGCCTAGCAACACAAGTATGGTGAGATGCTTGTTATGTAGGTCTTCGTGTTGTTTCAAAGTCTTTATTATTATGACAGCAAAGTCTTGTTCATTAAAGTTTCACAATCCATTTTCATTAGGATGAAACTGATTCTGTAAATGAACAGTTGCTCTGAAAAATCAAACCCTTGCAGCTATCACAGGGGAGGTACAAAGTCTGTATTAATTATCAGGAATATGGTGTCGATCGAAGATGTTAATTGCCCTGATGGTTAGTTATTTGGGGAATTGCCATGCATTTCATGCAGGGATAATAAAAATGAATTTTTAAACAAAGAGATCTTAAAATAATATATAATCTGTAGAGAATACCAACATCAAAGGCTTATCTCAAAGCTTTGAATTTTATCTTTGTGGTCCAAAATGTTAAAGATGAACTGAGCAATATTTCAGCTGGTTCAAGTTTGTGAGAGGAAAACAAAACAAGAGTTAATTAACTGTTATTACAAACCTTTTCAACTTTAATTTGACTTTCAAATATTAGCATTTATCTATGAACTATGCTTCTGGGTTTGACAAATTAGCTTTCACGGAACAAGTTTAATTAGGCTTCATTGTGCTTTTATGTCACTTTGCACAGTTCCAGACAATGAATGGATTAACTTACTAAAAGTCATATGTTTAAAAGAATTTGTTGAATGCTAAAAAGGTTGACAAACTTGCAAAGCTTTAACAGCCTAATGCAGAAAAGATGCATCCTGTTTAGCATGATAACACTCATTCTTTGCAGAGAACAGCTGGTGCTGACATACACAACCTTGCCTGGCTGCTGTCAGTATCCACAGGCTATGTCACCCCTGTACCACTCTGAGACAGTGTGGGGTGTGTGTTTACTAGCAAAGGCAAATACCTGTGGAAGTCAGGAAGGAGAGCAAGCTACAGGTGCACACCACATGACTAGGCATGCTGCTTCTTTAACTGGAATAAAATTATCTCAATGTGAACCTGTGTTTCTGTTTTATTTTTAGATACTTTTTTCACCAGTGGCATTAGGGATGTTCCATTTTTATGCCTAAGATATCAGAAAAAAAAAAAAAAAGGGAAGAAAAATAACTATGAGACTGTGAAGCAATATAGTGAGCTGATTTGACTCAACACAGTTCCAAGTGAGAGTGGTGAGTGTTGTAGAAAAGTATTAATAGATCCTGACACTTGAGAAACATGTTGTTTCTCACCCTCACAAAGGGTTACGGCACTTTAGGGCTCACTAAATATAGATCTGGCAATACAGTAGGTCCTACCTGTGTACAGGAGAGCTTGTTTTATGGCTAGGTATTAGACCTTTTCTGGTTCCTTCTGATTTCTCTTCCTCCTCCTTAGCCACACAGGTCTCTGACCTGCCAGAGACATCATAGTGTTATGGCTCTTTTGTCTAGACAAGCTAGCTGGTGCACAGCAGAGTCAGGAGACCCTGAAGGGGCCTAAGAGGTGATTTAATGCAAACTGTGCTTGATAACAGAAATTCATTGCACTTTGTGCTGTGGAGAGAAAGATGAATGGAATTTTTGTGGGGAGCAGAGCAATGTATCTGACCAAAGAACACATCGGTGATGGCTGCATGTAGGGAGGTAGAAAGAAACGCTTTTAGAAACTGAAAATGCTGAAGCAGCAGCAGGTATAGTTGTGCTTACCCATTTCTAATCCCATAGCCTCTTTCTGATGGCTAATATAGTTTACGTTAATGACAGGACTATGCTAACTCATGGTTGACTGACTGCCTGTAGAGTTTTTCCAGGAGCTGATACTGCACCAGGATTGTCCAGGCAGGCCATTTATACTCCAAACATATCCTGTATTCCTTGGGCAAGGAGAACCCATGCCATATATGTTGATTTAGTGGCTTAATGCCAGTGAAGGATTTTCTTGTTTACTTCCAACTTCCCTCCTGTTGTCACTCTCTCTTCTCTATCTACACAGGGAAAATTATAATTAAAAAAAAAATGAAAAAAAAGGAGACCCTTTTTTCCTAAGCCCAAGAAATAAAAAAGATTTCAGTTCCAGAATACCAATTTACATGAAACTAAACACCCTATTTTGCTAAAGAGCATTTCTCAATGGCTTTGATGTGTAAGACCCATATGTAGTATCTTGGTCTGAAAACACCTTTCAGTACTCTGTTCATTACTTATCCTGATTTATCCCAGACCAAGATTTCTGAATAAGTGTAGTTTAAAATATTAAGGAAGAATTTCAGGATTTGGTGTGCTTACATTGAAGTCCCCAGTGCTGGAAAGGTTTTTTTAAAATTTTAAAACATTTGCTTTAAATATGTGCACTATAAGTAGGTCCTTTGAAGTCAGCGGGACAAATGCTCAGTTGATATTGATTGCAATTCCACACTGATTTCAGTGAAGTGATAACATTTATGGTAGCTGAAGACCTATCCTGTAGGGACTAAATACTATTGTGAAGTTGGATGCTTAGAAGCTTTTTCTGCACTTACACCAAGTCTATTTCCTCTCTATTCCTAGAACATTCAAGCAGCCTTTTATAGTATTT
Source organism: Thinocorus orbignyianus (assembly GCA_013400375.1). NCBI lineage: Eukaryota > Metazoa > Chordata > Aves > Ciconiiformes > Thinocoridae > Thinocorus > Thinocorus orbignyianus. The sequence continues at coordinate 806,448 of VXBW01008039.1, read as the reverse complement.
CATTTCACTGTGGTGTTGACAGGAGTTTCATTTCAATGATGGAAGAAAATCCTATACTTCTGTGGATCATAAAATGCTATAAACAAAAGGCAAGTAATAAATCAGATGCACCTACTATACCATACTTATGTACTTTCATTGTACATAGTTTGCTGCTTGTACTGATGTGGAATTCTTCCACGTATGGTTTTGATCTGTTAAAAGATTGTACTCCTTTCTGCTACTTTTCACTTGTGAATTGTACGTGGATTCTACGAAAATGTGGTCAGTGAACTTTGTTTTTTTTTCTTTTTCTGTTGAACGGTGAAAGCAAGTAGGATTTTTCACTCATATTGTCACACCTGACAAAGGGCTTACAGGACGATTTATGCTCTCAATTTTTGCCTGTGCAGCCCCTTCTTTTCTTCCAACTGTTAGGCTGATTTTAGAGTATGCTGGTCAGAAACTGCTCTCTGAGACTTCCCTGTGTTTTCTCTTGTAACTCCTTGTATGCTCATGCAATTCCAGGTGAAGCTTAGCTGTGTGTTAGGCCACAACATACAACAGTCAGTGTTTTTCACAGCTTATCCTTTAGCTTTCCTCTTTGTCCTCTGGTTTCTGTGCATCAAAATTAATGTTTAGGTTGATTTTCATAGACTTGTAATTAGACCCAGAAATACTTTGGGAGGGAAACTAAAAAAAAGTTATGTAGCTATTCTTCCAAATGAACTCTTTCAGAAGATAAGATAAAGCATAAGGGTAGGTACCAGGGAGAGTTGTCAAGTATTTTAAAAAAAAACAGGCATCTACATTCATAAAGATACAAAAATCTGAATTTAGATTCTTCTGCACTGGAAATCCTGGCAGACGAACTTTAGAGCAACAAACTTGTTTTGTGAGACAATTGTGTGTGAGACAATTGGGAAAAGACAGGATCATCAGACTTAGCCAAATTATTTTGACATGCCAGTCCTTCCATAAACAGAACACAAATTTAAGGGTCAAGCTAAGTCTTTTACTGCTGAAATAAAGAAATATAAGTATTTTCACACTTCATTTCAGCAAAACAGCAAGGTGATCTTGGGTGATTATAAACTGTAGCCTTACTTGTAGACTCAGCAATATATAAACTTTGCATCTACCTTTTCATCCAAAGCATGGTTCCCAGACCATAGAAGACATGGCCCAAGGCCAAAATCCCTAACCCACCCTAAGGGGATGAATTATGGTCTGTTGTTGAAGGAAGAATGTATACCGCTTGCTTCTGAGGTAGCAGGAACTGTGAATGCACTTCATCCTTGTGGAAGGACATTCTCACGTGCTCTTTTTCTGGTAACTTCTCCTGTCAGCTTCAAATGCTATGCAAAGTTGTCTTCAGCTATGTTCAGCCAGAAATGGACCTGTTGCATGAAAATGGGGGTGATAAAAGGAGGGAAAACACAGATGCTCAGATTTTAGGGGGAGGAGGACGGATTATTCCCCTTTCCTGTGTGAAAATGTAAAGAATGCAAATATGTCTTCTTCAGAAGTATTAATTCTAAAAAAATGGAAAATTATAATTAATCTGGGATGTATTTACTTTATGGAGACAATCTGTCACTAGCAAACTATGCACTTTGCTCACCGGTAACCTATTGTTACTGCAGATTTTGCAGGTAGATTGTCACCCATTTGCTGAGTCGTTTTGTGCAATCTCTAAATCATTGCAGGCCATCTATTTGAAAAGCATTAGTGGAGGAAGCATAATGTGCTTTCACGGTAATGTAAAATGCATTAGAAATGAATTGCATGATGCTTACCTCTCAAATTACAGAAAAGACAATGACAACCATATGTGCAAATGCAAATTATATATAAAAATATCACAGATGAATCCCTGAGCTGTAACACTTGTTGTTCATTTCTATAAATATTAACATATCAGGATTTATTTTGACATACCAGTAAGATAAGTGCTAGAACTGACAATAATAATGTATAATTTATGTCCTTCATATTACCTTAACATCACTGTGCTTACATTATTGCATAAATTAATTTAATGTTTCTGACATGCAGCAGATTATTCAAGCATTTGTTCTTTTGTCTTCTACTGGTTTCTGTTGCTGTTTTCCAAATTACAGAATATTATTATACTCTAATGTTTATTTTATGGTACATACAATTCATAAAGTCACTTTAAAGTTCTGAAAGCTTTTATTTAGCACTCAGATGAACATGTGCTGTTATATGATGTGGAAGGAGCATTAAAGCTTTTGTATATTAAATAACTTTATGCTTGTGATGCAAATTGACAATAGCTGAGAAATGCAAAGCTCAGGATAAGTTGAATATGCGGTCTGTACTGTTAGGGTACTTGGGAAATGTATGGTTGGTCCTCTGTGTGTATGTGAGAGACAATCTCTCCCAAATGCATGTAGAAAGTCCTAGTTTTAGCAAAAAATCTGTTGGAATTTGTCAGTTTGAACCACAGTCCTGTCACTACCTGACCCATATCATAAATTGTACATAATCACATGTGCATTTTCATATGGCCACCAAATGCAAAGTTATGTGCTTATTGCATCATGCTGATCATGCTGGAGTTTTATTTTGCACTTGAGGCAAGAATTCAACTTATTATTTAGTACAAAAATTTCCCCCAACAAAAGGCAGAATATCCTCTATAGACATACAGTATCTTTTCTTTAAGTTAGGAATAAATTTCGAAGAATTGACAATTAAGCACCTTCATTTTTTGGCATTTAATAGAAATGAAAAATTAGTTCCTTTTGAAAAAAAAAACCACAAACCAACAGCATCTCTGTCAATTCCTCTGTCCCAAATCATTACAGCAATGCACAATTGGAGGCATTTTAAACACTCAGTAACTGTTAGTTAATAGCCATTGTGCCTCTTCACTGAATCTGGAGAAAAGTGAGTGCAATCACGACAAGCTGTTTGCATCTTAGCTCAGGCCAGTAGCCTGGAGAACTCCAGGTGAAGGATTCCCAAGCTGAAACTGTGACTCCTGCAGTGTCCCAGGCAAGTATCACCCCTTACCTGGGGTTTAAGGGAACACAGCTCCACCTTTGATTGTAACAGCTTCCAGGGTATGAAGGACAGAATGCACATAGCAAGAGTTTTCACTGGTAGATTATTTGGACTGCTTTCCTCAGTCTTTAAAGTCTTCGTGGCTACATATTCACAACCTGTTAGTAATTTTAAAAGTTTAAAAAAATAATTAAAGAAATTAAAATATAGGTACTGACTTTGTCCTGACTCCATTTTCCATGTCATCTCCTGGGAGATTATCCTAGTCATGATGATAAAAGTTGCGTGGTCAGGGTAAGCTCTATCCATTTATCTGCATGTCCCTCTGTCAAAAAGGATGCAAAACACTTTGTGTTAGAGCTGAATTCTGAGTCTTGTGATGGGAGATTTCTGGGGATTAATTTTGACTCTTAAGGAATGTTTTTGCATTTTCCCTGCAATGAGGTGTTTGGGAAAGGAAGAAATCTTCTGAATTGCCTTTTATTAATTAGTTTATACAGATAACCTATTTTTTCAAAGAAATCTCACTGAAGTCTTTTATTTTTTCCCAAGAAGTCTGGTAACAACTTGTTGCATTTGTTTGGTTGAAAACGTATAGTAACCAAGGCACTAGTTTTCTGTGCTGAAAAACTACTAGCAAAGCAACCCCTTCTGCATAATTGCAGACTACTTCTGATGCTGCTGAATACGGAGTTTCCTTGGAGGTGCTAGGTACACTATGCTTGGTGGTGGCTGACACAGAACAAAGTGGCCTGTGGAGCATTAAAAACAATCTTTCAAGGGAAAACCTTCAATATTTTTACAAAGTTTTTGTTTTCCCCCTGCCGAACACTTGAGATGCTGAAATGTTATCTGTTTAAGACAGTTTCCCATTTTCACTGGAGTGTCCTCTCAGTGGTGGTAGGAAATAGGATATTCCTACTCTTGGAACTAATTCTGATGTAAATTAATCCCTTACTTTATGACTGAGCTTTCTCCCTTACCAGCAGGAATAATAGCATGGTTTAGGGTCTTATTACTGTATGTTAAGGGCAGAAGAGTTATTAAAAAAGCAAAACACTACTCTGCAGACCCTCACATGGAGCAGCATCTTCAGAATTTTTCTGAAGAGGCATGGGGGAGGCAATTGTATCCTGTAGGGGCTAACTGCAAAAGTTGAACTCTGACTAGAGCAGAATAGCTTCTTAAATGTGCAAGGGGAGCACAGGTATCCTGCTTCTTAAATGTGCAAGGGGAGCACAGGTATCCTGCCTGATAACCTGCCTGATAACCTGGCGCAGCAGCAGAAATTGTTTCCCACAGAAAAAGTGGAGATTCCAATTTGACAGAGAACTATGGGCAGGAGGCAATAATGCTTGAGAAAGACAAAAAAACTGAAGAGAAGGTATAAGTGCTAGTAGATCCACACTCTAAAGCACAGCTTCAGCAGCATATCAGAAATGGCACATTCCAGAAGTCATTTAGGATGGAACAAGCAGCTGGGCAAAGACCATAATCAGGTGATGTAACAGCAGCTGATAACAATTATTAGCATAGATATCAGCTGCAAACAAGAGTTGAGCCCAGAAGCAGAAAGGTATTGTGAAGAGTAGAGAGATGATGGTGTACCTGAAATCACTAGGAATGCAGTGAGACAATTCAAGTTTTCTCTGAAGTTTAGTTCAGTGTTGTGTTGATACCCTTACAGCAAGTGGTTAAGATAAGAAAGAAAGGTGAGAAAAGGAGTAAATATGTTGAATGTACCCTTCTGGAAAGCAGATAGAGAAGTGAGATGGCTGGAAGCAGTCAAGAGAAGGTTAAATCACAAAGAAAGAAAGCATCTATAATAACTTTAATCTTCTATGGAGAAGCTTTACTATGATGCACTGACATATGTGCCTCTGTTTCAATAAATGATTACTAACAACAGCAGTAAAAAATGTGTGAGGTGTGCAAAGGAAAGTATTCAGAAGAGCCCTACTATGAACTTCAGGATACCAGAGACAGTACTGCAGGAACCAGGTAACTTTTTTTTTGTTGTGATTGCAGTCTCAAAAAGACCCACAGACAGATGTATTGGAGAACTACAGGCCGGTCAGAGTGGTTCCAGAAGGGATGCTACAAAGGTGATCAGAAGGCTGGAGCACTTCGTCTATGAAGATAATGTGAAAGAGTTGGAGTTGCTCAGCCTGGATAAGAGAAGGCTCTTGGGAGACGTTATAGCGACCTTCCAGTACCTAAAGGGGGCCTACAGAAGAGTTGTGGAGGGGTTCTTTATTAGGGAGTATAGTGATAGGACAAGGGGTAATGGTTTTAAATTGAAAGAGGGGAGATTAGAAACATAGACAGAAATTACAAATCAGGAAGAAATTCTTTCCTGTGAGGGTGGTGAGGCACTGGAACAGGTTGCCCAGAGAAGCTGTGGATGTCCCATCCCTGGAACTGTTTAATGCCAGGCTGGATGGGACTTTGAGCAACCTGGTCTAGTGGGAGGTGTCCTTGCCCATGGCAGGGGGAACTGGGACTAGATCAGGTCCTTTCTAACTAACCATCCTATGAAAGGGCTAATAGGTTGAAACCAAGAGCATGCCTACATTTGAAAGTCAGTGATGGTAGAGCTGTAAAAGTCTGTAACACCAGTGATCCCTAGTCTGGACGCAGCTGTACTGGCAAAACTAACTCCCAAGAGAGAAATTAGCTATGCTGGCAAAAGCTCAATTTTGCCGGTAAACGCACATCTACACTAGGGCCTTTTGCCAGCACAGCTGTGTTGGTTGCGAATCCCATGTCCTCGCACCCCTGACTTTCTGCTAGCAAAAGTTTAATATAAGATTTGCTTCAGAAAGAAAATAATAGGGAGATTCGCTTGTATTTATTCAATGCTACTTATTTTAATATAGAAAGTAAGGCAAAAATCTCTATAACTTTATATTCAGTCTCTATTTAGAGTTTTTCTCACTTGCATTTCTTAAATGTTGATTTTTATTTTGTGTTGAGCATTTTAATACCAAATCATCAAAAACGCAATCTGGTAACCTGAGCCACATTAAAACTTCAGTACAGCACTGCCTCATTCTGTGTTAAACCCCAGTTCTTTGATAAAAAAACATGATAAAGAGCTACATTGTACAAGACACAGTACAGCCAGCTGCAAACATTCCAGGGCTATCCAGTAGTAAATAGCATAAAGTACAGAATGTGTGGAGGCTAATGCTCTCATTCATTTCTGGATATATATGTTGGGTTTTTTAAAGTAAAAATCAGATAAAAGACGCCATGTAAAATCTGCCTACCATCAGCTGAAAGCATCGAGAAAACTGAGTGATTTTATTGCTTAGCTGCCAAATGAGAACACAGTGCAAATATAGATGTACTTTCAGAGCTCTAAACTAGATTTAAGAGTGAACTAAAGCTCTAGAGTTTTTCTCCTCTCTGCTCTGAAAAATTGGGGTTGGACCTTGCTTTTGTGGGTCAAATTGTACTAATTTTACCAGTTTGAGAAAAAAGACTTAGAAGGGTTCATACTCTTAGTGTCACTGAAATATGTTATATGAAAATAAATCTTCACAAAATGTGTATGCATAAAAGAACTGAAGATGTAGCTCTTTCCAAGAGGCTGGTGTAATGAATGAGATTGATCTATGGGACCTGTCTACCCAGCTTGTTTGCTGGTGAATCTGATGCAGAGTCTCTTTTTAAATGGGAACAAAAAAAGCAATGAATTAGCTTTGAAAGCGTACAGACATGCGCAAGTGCAAGCAGAACAGAGTATTTCTGAAGTTTAATGTTGCTGATCTACATGAATGTTAACAGCAAAATGAAAAATAAAAGCAAGTAATTCCAGGAGTGCAAGAGCTGTTGCAGACTGGTTTTCTATGGAACTGCATCTATTGCTTGATAGTGATACCTGACCTTTTTCCATGGCTTGGAAGGGTCTCCTGTCTTTGCTGTAGGGTTATCATTCTGTCTTTTTGGAAGTGGAAAATTATTTTTGTCTTCCCAGTGTAAACCTTTCCAGTAAACACACAAGCCCAGCTTGCAGCTTTTCCTTCTATCGACAGCCTGCTTTTACTCAACATAATATCTTTGATACTAATTCTGCTTGTAAATGTGGCTGATGTGGGAAGCTTTGGGAAAAACAGATATACAAATGTGATTACAGCAACCTTGTTTTCTGAGGAAATCAGGCTTAAAAACCCATTTGTACATCTATAGATAAAGAAGAGAGCTTCAGGTTACCCTGTGAAAAAGATTGCTCAGTAGGTAGAATATCCTTTTCTGAAATGTTACCTGAGACTAATACGACAGTTGTAGGAAAAATCTCTCTTGCCAGGAATACCCTGAAGTGGTGCCAGAGGCTTGTTGGCTTTGAGACATGTTAGGAGTTATTCATAACTCAGTGTGGGTACCTACTAGCACTGGAATGTGCAAAGTGATTTTTTCGAAACCCACACGAAATCTTCAGAAGATGGTCATATTTGATGTAGGCTTTTTCATGCTATAGAGACTGTGCATAAGAAATCATAGCATGCATAAATAGTGCCAAGACTTGAAATTCCAACCTTTTCCCGGAGAGACAGTTCCCACATCTTTTTTCTGTGGTCTTTTTTTTTTTTTTTTTTCTTTTTCTTTTCTTCCTCCTTTTTCTTTTTTGGTCATGCAGTGGCCAGGAGAGTAGGATGTACAATATTCATAGTATTTTTGACATGGTGAAAATGACACTTGTGTTACTGTAATTCTGAGTGAATATCTGCGATATTTAGGTATGTCAGTAGTACCAAAGCATTAAAAAGAATTTCTGCATAGTCACAACTTGTCAGGAAGGAAGCTTAAACTCAGATTTAAGTAGTTTCTGTTTTGTTTTACTAGAGCTGTTAACACAGGCTAGGCCTAAGTCTGACTGCTGAAAAACAGCAATTCTCCTGAAGCTCTGTTAAAGATAGAGTACTGTTGTTGTTGCAAGGAATTTTAATGATGACTTGTTTTTTATTAAAAATAAGCAGCATTCTGTATGTGAATAGATGCAAAACTAGAATTTGATCTCCTTAATTGTTTGGGTTTTTTTTAAGTCTTCATTGCCATATAATAAAGTTCCTTAGGGTACCAAAGGGCACAGTCTTAAAGGCAAACACCAAGTAATAGGGTGAATGGGATCACTAAAATGTACGCAGCATATTCAGAAACACTACAAGAGACTGGAAGTGATTCTAAGCGACAAATTATGCAGTAGAACACATAGGTGTGACACACTGTACAGTGTAGATTATCATCATAGTACCTGTTTGAGATCAGGAAAGAATTTCCTATATTGGCTGTTAATTCAGTATTGATTACTGAAAAAGAATGGCTGCTCTTAGGGTGGAGGTCTCTGATGTGCTATAGACAGATAAAAATCTTCACAGAGAAAGAGCACGCTGTCAAACACTCCTTCCAAGGAGCCTCAAACTACTTGTTAGGGAAACATGTATTTCTTTAAAGTCTGTGTGCTTTTTTTCTTGTAAAGATCTTAAAAGTATTGAATTTTTTTCTGAAAAAGTTGAACTTTTGAGTCTCTTCTCTTCTAATAGAGTAAGTGCCTTTTGTTTTCATTCTGACTTCCTGAAGATGGTTGTAACCAGATACTTTTAGTAAGTCTCAGGTCAACAGATCTCTAAATGTATTTCTTTCCATGGAGATAAAATAATCTCTTGACAAAAGTCTGAGTATGTAGGGGACCTTATAAGTCATAGAGTACTTCCAGCCTCTGATAACATTAAATAAATTAAGAATTTGTCTGCTTTTCTTGCTGCAGAGATCCATCCCATATGTTTGTTGTGCTTATTGTCAGTAGGAGAAGAGGTCAAACAGCTATTCCTTCCTGTGCTGTTTTGTGTCAGTGTACAGGAGATATGCCAAAGAAGTTTGGGGTCTCGCATTCCAGCAGTGAGGAACTTGCCTGTTCTGTGACACAGAAAGGGTTGCTTGCTGGGTTTTTATTTTGCTTGTGGAAGGTCCATTGAACAAGCCTCTATATTAGGAAGTAAATAAATAGTGTTTTGGCAGCCTTTTTAGATGACACAGAAAATGTGAAGTTTACAGTAGATCATTGGGATAAACAACTTCCTATCTGCAAGTGGTTCAGTGCGTGGCTCTAGATGTGATGGAACAATTTGAGTTGGTGTCGATTAAAGGTCAAACAGATGGTTATCCCCTTACTTGTCTCAGGGCAGATGTGCTTTTTCACATTGCCAGTTTTTTATTGAATTACCAAGATACACCAATCGGTGACATAAGGAAAGATTTGACTGCCTTCCCCTCTTTTTTTCTTACCTGAAAAAGTATGGCCCTTACCTATAGAAATTGGGCAATGTCAGATCAGGCTATATTACAGCTCTTACTGCTTCACAGACTCATTCCTTTGGAGTTAGCCAGTAGTTTCTGGCTGCTGAATGGCTGATTGTTCAGGAGAAGAGGGAAGCTTAGGGGGAGGTTGTTGTTGTCCATGGTGCAGTGAGCTGTGATCCCTCTGAGTGACCTGTTCTGAGTTTGGGAAGAAGGGAAATAGGGACTGTCTACACTTTCTAACCAGTTTGGCAGGAAAATGACTTTTCTGATGTATGAGGGAGCAGTTTGGAGTGTGGGCATTTGGGTCGCCTCTGATCTTTTTGACGCTCTTTCCCTTTAACTGAGGTAGGCCTTTGTCCTTGTGGCTCACCAGCCCGTTGCTTCTCTCTGTGGAAGAGCAACCCGCTCTGCTAGGCTGCAACTTGAGCCAGGACCGCACAGCTGACAAGGCCCCTGCATGCAGTCTCCCACCACTTTGGCAGAACATGAGTGCGAATATAATGGCTGTGCAAAGCAAACGAAAGTGGAATGCACTCTGCAGATCGAACTGCTGAGTGAATGCTCTCAAAAAACCATTTTCTTTGTTTGCCATTTTTCTGTCTCTTTTTNTTTTTTTTTTTTTTTTTTTTTTTTTTTAATTTTCTCTGTGCTGTGGCTTCCAGTCCTTCTGGCTTGAAAGACAAAGACATTATTTCAAAACTTTTAGGATTCTAAAATCAGTAAATGGGAAAGATCCTCTGCTTTATTTTCAAGGAGCACAAGAGGACAAAAGCCATCCCTTCTGGATGCAGGCACACAGAGAGAACATAGATGGGTTTTATTTTTTGTAGCTGTAGTATAGAGTGTGTCTCTTAGTGAGAAGATGAATTGTTGAATGGCAAAACAGTCATAATCTGCATTTGGTCAATGATTTTGGGGGGCTTTAAGCCAGATGACCTGAGCCTGGAGGCTGTTCTGACTTCAGTGGGAGCAGTTTTGGGATTGTTAGGTGTCAGTTTCTCCTTCTCTTCTGTTTCTTGGACTATCCTACGTGGAAAACTCCTAGTGTTTGATACACACTCCAAAACTCCTGCTGAGCAGGGGAATTTGGGAACCCTCTACCTGGGCTGTGAGACCTCTGGTTAAAGAACACAACTGGGGTGCAGTTTTGACTCCCTGTCTAGGAAATCTGTGGTGGATCAAATCAGCAGTGACAGACTTACTCTCCCTCCTGGTACAGAAGGACTTGGCCTGCAGGTGTCCTTCAGGATACGGTAGGAATGAGAAGCACCTAGAAGGAGGACTCAATTATGTAGGAATTGCTCTAAAGAAGAAGATAGAGAAGTGCAGAAAATGAAGTGGATCCCTAGGGGATAGAGAGTGGCAAGGAAGAAGGTGGACAATACAGAGGGAGAACAGTAGTATGTGGGAAATGAGGAAGGCGAACAGAGGGAAGAATTTAAAAACAAAGAGACTAAAAACAACGTAGCTGCAATGGGCTGTGAAATGCAAAGGGAAAGAGAAATTAAGTCAGTCTCAAAATGCAACATAAAGTATTATTAATTGGATGGAGCTGCCAGATGAACTCCTTTCCCCCAAGTCACCAGGATAATCTCTTTATTCTACTACAGTCCATCCACTGATCTACCTGGCATGAGTTACAGCCCTTTACAGAACAGGCATGTATTGCAAGCAAAGCTGACCTGTAAAATAAGATCTTTCTGAAACGGGGTATGAGGAAATGATTTGGCTCCACAGACAAGATTACAGTCTCCTTTAATGAAAGTTTTGTATTTGACTTTCCAAAAGAGATAGAGGGAGGCCTTGCAGCAATGGCATAATTTTAAATATTAAGGGTGTAAATTTGATAAAGCCTCAAACCATGCATGAGGCTTAATTTTCCCACATTCTCAAGGTGGATCGTTCATTGGTTTATGAAGTTTGACTTTGTTTCTGATGTTTTTAAATTGAGTTTACTTTTTAGTATTTCTTTGATTTCCTATCAGTTAGTTTCCCGGGTTATAAATAGGGAACACAATAGAGATAGTTACATATGGTTGCATATGCTTCTTTGAAACATTGACCCTTTATGGATGTCCTTGTTTCCTTGCAATGATTTTTCTTTTACTTGAGAGGGAAGAATGTATAATCAGTCTCTGCTAATTTTATTAGGAGTAGTTCTCAAAATGAAGGATGGTGTGGGGCTGACACTTAGGCAGGAATTTTTTCACAAATCTGAGCATTGGTCCAGGACTGCAACTCAGCTGTAAGAACTGCTAGCAAGACACAAACTAGAGCAAATGTATGGTGTGTTTAGCCCAGTGTGTTTTCTTTGACAATTGCCAGAAGCAGAGACATTTCAGACAAAAAAATATCTTGCTTCTGTGACTCTCCTGTGGTAGGAAATGTCCTACAGAACCACTCTGAAAACTGACTTTGCTGTAAGCAGAACTAAGTACCAAAAAAATATTTTTCTGCCTTAGTGAACACAAGTAATCTTACTAACATAAAAATGAGGTCTCCGTTTTTGCTTTTGTCATGTTGAGCTGTTCTGTAATTCAGTTGCAGTTACTAGTAATGGTTGTGTGTGTATATGTACACACATTCAACAGGATTCTTCAATAAATTACTTGCATAATTGTGCAAAATAGAAATGAATAATTTGCTGAAAAGTAGGTTCTTGAAAGCAGTAATTTACCCAAGAAACTCTTAACGACAGCATGGGGGACAGTAATAAAAGAAGTGATAGGGAGAAAAATTGAGCAATGGAGGAAGCAGACTATACAAAGGAAGTGAAGATGCAAAAACACTGAACACTTGGGAACAAATGGTATGAGTTGTCATGGGTAGATTCAGGTTCCAAATGAGAAGCAAACCTAACTGCCAGAGCAGTGAGAGCCTTCTGTTAGCCCTATTGACCAGAACTGCTATTTCCAAGGTGAAGGTTAAGCTGCTTGGGAAAGCCTTCTATGAAGTGTGCAGCTATGAGGCCAGGAGCTGATAGTCCAAATAGCACTTTCTTGGGTAGTTCTGCAGGAGGCTGGTGCATACAGCTATCCTGGAAGTTTATATAAATTCATCATAACACAGTGCTTATTTTCCCATGTTAAACCATAATATTGTGTATAGACAGTTAAGGGTCACACTATGTGTTGCACAACAAAACTTGCCATATTTTTTTTTTGTTCAAAACATATACAATTAATAATAAATGTCACAGTAATCACCATGAGGCTACAGCTCATCTTGCATTCAGAAAGTGGAAATCTGATTTACTAAGTAATTCTGGGGTTTCATCATTAACAGTTACTATTTTATATGCCATCACGTAGTAACACTAGATAGTAAATGGTGGTAGTCAATAAGATTTAATTTGTTTTTTAAAATTTTTTTCATGTGAGACCCAGTCCTCACCTCTACTGAGAACAGGTTGAGAGACATGGGCAGAATCTATGTTAAAGCTATGTTAAAGTTTTTTTTAATAACAGAAGACAGTTTGCACATAAGCCAATTGATTTCTAAATCCATCTGCTCAGACCAGTATGTTATGCACTGCAAATCAGGAAACTCATGAAAAATGAAAAGTGGTGTTATATTAGAGAATTTTGCTCTCTTTGGCAATACACATATAATGCCAGTTCCCATAATCGACTAGACTTTTCCCTGTACTTTCAGAAGCCTGCAGGCTAAATGGAAGTGAATGCCGTGGGCATTATTGTCTTGATTATATGGCATATCCATTTTCATATCCTGGATGTCTGACCATAGCCTCTGGGCATCTGTAACAGAGGAGTAGGTCTCATAACTCATGTATTTGTTACTTATATCTACAGCTGCACTTTATAATGGTTTGGAGCACTTCTGCTGTTAAAACTGCTGTAAGAACTATTTTGAATAAATCACCCTGAACCCTAATTTTGTTCTATCTGTTAGGTTTCACAGGTACAGCTCCTCATTAGATCCCAACTATTCTTCTCTGAGACTACCATACTTTCCAAGTTCTACTTTCATTATGTTTTTCCACTCCTGTTCTTCTAAAAATCAGTGTCCTCATGGGCACCTAAAAGCTTACACAAGCTTGAGTCACTTAGAACAATGTTTCAGTATTAGGTTTCTGTGATGAGAACGTGGGGTGTCATGCAGAAAACAGTGAAATATGTTTCTAAAGCAGACTGAATTGGAGGGTTAGGGACAAGGAGGAGATAAGGAATTTGTATTTTACTTTGTCAGTCTTCTAAAAAATGATATCTTGCTTCTCATTCTGAACTTACCATTTCTTTTGCTGGGAGGAAAAAAAGTAAAACTAAGTTGTTTCCCCCCCCCCCCCTTAAATGCACTAGTTTCAGTTTCTGGAGTTTTGACTTCTTGCTCAGTGTTTCAATTTACCCACATGAATAAACATTTATCAAAGTGTAAGAGGAGACATTTTTCCTCTACTTGCTGGGGAGCAATTTTGATAGTACTAATAGGACCTAACCAGAGAAGTCACAGAAACTCAAAGTAAGCAAGCTGAGCAGCCTCTGTAATTTTTTTTTGAGGTAGTTTGCTTTCTCATCTCCTTACTGTCTTCTCCTGACCTTGCCCCTGAAGTTTCTAACACTTCTCAATATATGTTTTCCTCCAAAGCATTTTGGAGCCCAGCTATTTGATAGTCTCCCCCGAGTGTGTGTGTGTGTGCATGTGTGTGTGTGTGCGCGCGTGTGTATCAAAATGCTCTATTGGGTCATGACTTGTGATTTTCATTGAAGATCCTGTTCCCAAAAGTCTGTGCCTTGAGCCTGTGGGTACAAAACTATACTTAAACAGTGTTTGGGAGGTTTGGGCTGGTGGTATTATTGTGGGGTTTTCTGTTGTTTTTAAATTGTGGGGTATTTTTTTGAGAGATTCAACCTGAGTAGTAGTAATTTTAAATAAATGAGTTCCTGTGTGGTGACTTGAGTCTATTTGACCTGCCTGACTTGTGCTACCTAGTTGGTGTGCTGTTCTCCTTCACAGAAGCAGGATTTGGTATCTACTTTGTGCTAGTTGAAGGTCTAGTCCTCTTGGCTGGCTGTGCAGAAGAGTAACTTCTCCCACCTGTGCTTTTGCAACGGTGGTGCCACTTGGCATATGCATCCTCAGGCAATTTGATTCCTTTAAAAAAGACTTTGTCAGTCTGAAATTTGTGCTCATGACAGTCCTGGTTAGTATCAGGTGATTCAGCTAGCCAGTTCCAGTGGGGAACCAGACTACTGCAAAGGATGAGGCACAAGACGTGCTTTCTCCAGCCTTGAAGAAAATGGTTCTGCCTGTGTGACTAACCTACCGACCTGATTTTCCTACAATGCTACGAAGGTTTGGGAGACTCATGAAAAATCCTAGGTGAAAAGGCTGAGGATAGGCTGATTGGGTAAGAAGGAGAGATGTAAAGTTGTGGTGAAAGCCTTATGAGCATTCCATACCAATTCCTGAAATTTTGTGTATGAGTTGGAGCAGTTGCAGTGGACATGATATATACACAGGAAAAGCAGTCTTTCCATTGAAGCATTAATGGTTTCAAAAGGCAGAATAAAAGCAAATACTTCCGCTGTTCCCATTTTACAGAAATGAGCAAGGGAGGCATGAAATGTTTAGCTGAAAAATGCCTAGGAAGCATGTGATAAAGAAGGAAACAGAGCCTGAAGCTTTTGTGTCCCAGTCAGCCTTCTGAAGAAGGACCAGCTTTGAAAAGGCTCGTGTCCTGAATACTCTGTTACTAATAGTAATTTATGTAACAGCTTGTAGTCCCATTTCAGTATTACAGAATAGGATCCACTCTCCTTTTGTGAAAATGACCTGGATTTATGTTAGCAGTAGTAAAATACTGTTGCAGTGAAGGGCTGTGAAGAGGGGGAGGGAGTATGAAACTAAAAATAAGAAATATGTACAGTACATAATTCTAACAATGTTATCTGAAAGACAGTAAAAATAGACTCAATTAGATATTGTCAGAGCTTTTTTTTCTCCATGCAGCTGCCTAGCCAAATATGACAATTTTTCAACAATATAAAAGTTCTAACACAATGCATGATACATTGTACTGAATTCATTAACACTTTGCTACCTTAAACATCATTGTAAAGAAGGAAAATAATGTAAGGGAAGCTTGTCATTTTTTGTTGTTGTTCCTTTTGTTTCTGTGACATGTTTGAAATTGCACGCCTGTGAGAGTTTTGTGATCTAAATTTAATGATCCTAGAAGGGATTTAGTAAGATATTGTTCTTTTCTCTCTCAGACATCCCTAGGCTGAGTACTACATGAAAAGTGTGACTCAATTATACAAAAAAAATGTAATTTATCTTTAAAAATAAAAAGCCTTTTCATGCAGTATTTCCATGGGGACATAGCGTTAGTGCAGAGATTTCCTAGCTCTGCTTTGCAACAGTAGAATTCCTATAGAATGAGAAGTTGCATACATTGTGCAAAATATCTATGTGCACGTGTAGCCCTCCCTTTAAACGCATAAAGATATTGTGATGACAATCAATATATTTGGGTTTGATTTGGCATTGAGATCTGCAGATCTCTGCTTTCATTCAGTGTTGTTAATTTACAGAATTAACAGAATGGGTATTCAGTCATAGTGCAAGTATTATAACTTTGAAATTCAGATCTTCAGCTGCGTTCACCTCCTAATTAGGCTGAAATGTTGTGTCCAGTTCTAATCCTTGTTGTGCAAACCAGCTCTTTTATCTGCCTTTTTTTTTT
>VXBW01008039.1:775731-790412 GCA_013400375.1 Thinocorus orbignyianus | reverse complement strand
TTTTTTTTTTTTTTTCCAGAGTACTATGTTCAGGATAGACACTTGCAAAATTATTGGGGGTTGTGTTTAAGGTAAAAGTAGGAATAACATGTTGTTATAATATGAACATTATATAAAGTAAAAAAGCCACTGCTTTGGGCATGCTATTGGGCTGAAGAATATGTTTTTGTGGGTGTAGTGTGCTCTGTCACATACATATGACTTGACCATTTCACTTGAACTACAGAGAAAGCCTCCAGCAGAATCTGATTAATTTTTTGAAAGGAAGTAAGGCTGAAGACTAAGAAAACGAATGGTTATTGGGCACTATCATAAAATTGTAGATCTTTCATTATTTTCTCTTCTGTCTCAATTTAGTGCAATGTAAACTTCTGGCAAATCAACTTGGAATATAATATTTCCAGATAGACAAAATTTAACCAGGGCTCTTTTGTTATGCTCTTTTACACTTAGCCCTAGGGATCAGGAATGATATCTATCCCATGTGCTCAAAGAATAACCATAGGATTGCTGTGATCAGTTAATCAGGATGTGGTAGGTGATAGCAGTTAGTTTCTAGGACATTAGACTAGCATCCTCTTCATTGTTAGCCAGGAACTGCTAGCTGTATAGATCTGATTTTCCTGTTGCTGTTTTCTGTGGCACCCATCGGAAGTGGTCATTCGCTGCTGTTTGGCTTGTATTGCTTTCTGGGACTCTGCATCTCCAGCCCAGGAGTGACGGAAATGTGGAATGCCAGTTTGACATGGAGCTTGCACTGCTATATATATATATATGTATGTGCATATGTTGGATAATCTCTGTTTCTCCTTTCTAAAGTAGATTTCAGAAAACTGCTTTCTCTTTCAGATACTGGTCATGCTTTGTATGTAAAGGAAGCTTATGAAGGTGAAAACTACACAGAGGAATGAGTTTCCCTAAGAATCTGGTCTTAATATTTACACTAAAGAACTGATAAAATTTTGAGTCTGACATAGCAGCCTATTCCAGCTCTTTAAAGATGTTCTCTGAATAAACTTGTAAAGTTTCTTGGCAACTCCATATCAAAATTGGAATTTTTGGAACTGGAAAGACATTGGAATTTAAGAACTTTGAATTTGTAAATCACTGCCGTGTCATTTTCACCAATTATATACAGGGTTCATCTTGGTTGTGATGTCTTATCCCAAAATTAAACTGGGTTCTATGTGGAAAAGTACTGTACCTGTCAAACACTGAAGTGATTAAGGCAGCTGAAGAGGGAGTAGTATACAATACCCACCCAAGACAATATTTATTATGGAATCATTAAACAGTGCAAGCGATAGAAATGATGCTGGAGATTGGAAAACACCGTATGCCAAGGCAGTGCTCTCATTTTTCACCTTCTTGCTTTCAACATGAATAATCACCAGTCTACATCACTAGCAAATATAGCTGAACAGATGAAGGGGGAAAAAAATCCAGAACATCTACCTGAGAGCCTGAAAACAGGCTGGCCAGACTAGAGAGAACTTCAGTCATTACCGATGTCATGGAAACAAAGGATGACACAAGGAACAGTGGCTGTTCTAGTGACGTGAGGGAGAAAATGAGAAATTATGCAGCATTTGTATTTTTTGAGTGTTGTAGGAAAAGCATGCTACACTGAATAGTCATGCCTGTAGGCATAACAAAATTAACTCCATCCCAGCCAATTCCAGTATGGTATTTGCCTAACTTTGGAAAAAGTTAGTTTACGCTGTGCTGTGGTGAAAGACATGGAAAGTGAAAGAGAAAAAAAATTATTTTTTTTTTTTTTAAGATGTGGAGGGAAACTTTAAACTCAGCCACTTTCTGCATAAGTTTACTGAGTTTATTCTTCTTACTGTTCCACAATGTGTAATGATTTCTTTGGTTCCAGCTGAGCTGAGAGTACAAACTTTGTTTAAAAAGTTCCAGTTGAAGATAAATTGTAATTACAAATAGATTTAAACAAGATACAATTGTATGCATATGCTAATAAAACATTTCTGTTGCACCTATCTATACAAAGTATAGAAGAGCCTTGAAAAACCTGCCCAACAAAAAAATCCCAAAGAACTTCATGGGTGTTTTGCAGTATATTAATTTAAATTGGGGCAGATGGAGTTCGTCCAGTTGTATTTATGGTCTGACAGGCACCAGTACAGATTGACTTGTGTCTCTGATTCAGACCATGGAAGATTGGTTCATAGCACTTTGCTGGACTGAATGTCTCTAGCATTGCTGTGTGGCCATGGCACGCAGCTAAAACCCGCTTACTTCTGCTGAGGATCTTTTCTGGTATGGTAGCCAGTCTTGAGTAATTCTTTTGGTAATTCTTTGCTAATAGTGAAATAGACCACTAATGTGCTTTGTGTCAGCACTCTTCAGAGCGTAAACAAGCAACATAATTGAAAGTATGTTCTACTACAATATGTAAATTATGTGTAGCCACTCCTAATTTGGGAATATGCAGTTTACTAATCCTTTATTTAGGGATACAGGATATCTTATAGTTCAACAGAATTACACTTTGCCCATCAACCTTGACAGCTGATTTATTTACATTGTGAATTTTGCCTTGGGATCCAATGGGAGCAAGAGGCGATGAGACTACATTGAGCTAAATTCTGCTAATGTTCACTGAAGCACTCTTTGCAGCTTTTCATAGCATTGCTATGGACTTTTAACCAGTTGAAGGACTTATGTTCCAGAGAGGTTTGGGTTTGAGTGGTGAATCAGTCCCTCCCTCCTCTTAGTTACAAAAGTGTACATTTGTTAGAGCTCTTCAGGATCCTTTCAGATGAAAGATGTTAATAGATGTAAGATAATGGGTACATGCAAGATTGTCATCATTAATAAATATTGAAGGAAAAAAAAAAAGGCTGTGAACGATGTAGAATAGCACCAATGAGTATTTAATCTGCTTTTTTAATTGAATTTTCAGCTTAAAGAGGGGAACTTTTCTTCTTTTTTGAAAAACTGAAATAGAAAAATGAATATTGAAATGTATTGGCTTGGGATTTTCAACGCAGTTTAAATAACTAATTAAGAAAAGTTGCAGGGAGGAAAAACATTAAAATATGCAATAATTTATTTTTAATAAGCATAAAACAGATTATTTTAATTACCACATTTTTAAAAATATGGGGTAAATAAAATGCCTTAAATTGTCACTCATAGAGACTTGGAATTGAAGTGTAGAGATTAAAGCCTTTTATCAGTAGATGTAGACAAAAGGCCTAATGAATAACGAACACAGACATTAACTGAAATGACAGAACCCCCTGTGCTACATATTTTCTTTTCTCAGTTTCCCGTGCTCACTGGCTTTTTTCACTTCCTTGGTGTTGCTTTTTAGAACAAGCTGTTAACCAGGTGAGGTTTAATGTTATCTCCTGTATCAGCATTTCCTTCTTATAAAACTTTAAAACTGTTTTTAAATACTCCTCCTTGCCTTTAGAATAGCAGCTACCTGTTTGACCTCCTCTGCTGCACAAGGGCTTAAAGGTAGATGCTAGTCCATATAAATTTTTTTACGTTTAATTTCCAGTCGCCTAGGTTTCCATTGAAATCCTCGTAAGCAATGTTGCCAAAATCACCTGACGCCACTCAAGCTTTGGCAAGGCTGTGGACTCTGGCTGGAGTTAGTAATATATATTACTACATAAATTTTGGATCCAAGTGCTCCCTATTTATCCTGGAACTTTTCCTGAGGGGGGTTGAGGAGCCATCTCGCTGGCTGTCAGTGTATGAACTCAGTTCTCTGAACCAGGGGGACTCTTGAAGAGCTGTACGTGATAGTGAAGGTCTCTCCCTTTTGGTGTAACAAATGCAATGCAGAAGTGGAGTGCATCTGAGCGATATTTGCTGTGTTAAGCCAAGTTGGGGGTAAGGGTTCCTTTTTTTTGTGTAAGCACGTGGCTTTTGTTGACTTGCTCAAAAATGTCTAAATGATATGCACTCTGTGTTATTCACTTCATGTTTATCCAAAAGCAGAGTCTCACCCCAAAGTGCTGTATTTGTCCTGGTTGTTAAAGGCTGCATGCTCGTTGTGCATAAATGACTAATTGTCCTTCAGAGGCCTGTGTTTTAGTTCAGTGTGTTAGTGCTGCTGAGCCAACAAGCACAGAAAGAGCTGTACTTTGGCATCATCCCAAAAAGTTAGAGGTCGAGAGCCAAAAACCCCAGGAAAGCCTTTTGGCTTTCCCGTCAGCCCGGTGTGCTGGAGTTCAGAGCTGGTGATCTCACCTGGAACTGGGCAGCAGCAGGACTCAGGGTGTGTACAGGGGGAGGGCAGCTGTTTCCAAGGGAAGGAGCATACAAATGCTCAAGTATGGGGGAAGCTCAGCAACGGAGGAAGCTGTCCTGCTACCAAGCAGGAAAACAAGCCATCTTTTTCCTCTGGCTTTCATGAGAAGTATTTGTTCTCCTCTTTGCTTGTTCTCTCATGCATCTGGATTTTGTAGTTTGTTAAGGGAGGAAGAAGATATGCCGAGAAACCTCTCTGTCTATAAACCAGAATAGTTCTGTTGCATCTGCCTCTTTTTAGCAGTCTGGATCGTCTTCTAAGTAGGGAAAAATAATCTGGGAGGTCACTGGCAGTTTTGCTGTTTCATACGGAAACATTAAAGATGGGAGGATTTGGCCCGATGGTCGTTGAAAGCACTCAGGCTCTGCCAGGATTTAATTCCTTGTGAACTCTGACCTGGAATGAATACAACATATGCGCTACTGTTCCTCTATAATTTAGCATCCCTTTTTCCTGTGTAAGTTCTTTTCTCCCCCATTCATTTCTGTTAAACCCAGCTGAATGGTTTACCCTTTATAACTAGTATCCCTGCAAGGGAGAGACTCTTGCTGTTTTTACAGGCCTCTTAAGACTCCAGCTAAAAGGTACTGGAGATTTGCCTCCGCTTGCGTTGGTAATGTTGCTGTTTTTGGATCCAAGGGCCTCCAGTTCAAATCCCCCCAGTAGAGTTAGATTCCTCACAAAGTAAAAAAGCACTCTTCGGATTAAAGAAACTGATTGAACGCTGCTGTGTAGACCACTAATGTGCTACAAGGGTACTCTGTTCTTTAGCAAGGATTGCGGTGTGCTGCTAGGGGACTTCTCAGGCACTGTTACTTAGAAATTACATGGTGCTACACCAGCTCTGGGACTTGTAGATTTGCATTCATTCTGCAGCTTCATTAACAATTTTAACTGGGACGTATTTAGACTACTCAAGCTGCTTCTATAGGGTTGATTATTTTGTCTTGTCCTTAGAAAACAGCTTATCCTTGTGAAAATAACATATAAATTGTACTATTATATTTAGTGCTGCAAGCTTTGCTGTTGCTGTTAGTTTTTTTTTCTTTTTGAAGCTATGGAATTTCTGACAAATAATGCCTTCTGAGTTAAAATCCACCATCACAAGAACATATTCTGTGCCTTTTCCATTTTTTCAGTGTATTCTGTGAACCTCTGTCATTAGCACGGTTATTACCTAGAGAATAAAGAAAAGGGAGGAAAGATGTTTCGGTGAGTAAGATGCAAGATGCTTCAAACTTACCATAAGATCTAGAGAAAATTACTATTAAATCCTTGTGTACCTCCATCCTGTCTATAAAGCACATGTAGTAGTATCTGCTCACCTCTGAAGCGTTGTGTGCCTTAATTTGTTGAAGGTTTTTTAATCTCTCCTATGGAAGCTTTTATAGGAATGAAAGTCCTACTTTTGTGACTGCAGGTGTTTTGTGGCTGTGAAATCTGCTACAGAATAATTCTCCTTATACAGAGCAGTGGTCTAGAAATTGTGATTTAGTTGTCAGTGTTGAACAGCAGGAAAAAAAAAAAAAGTTGTGTAAATACTTCCTTTCCTAGAACTCAAGTGCCCAGAACAATCTCTCTAGTCATAGGCCTGAAATGCAGGGATCGCAGGTTTTGTCATAATTAAAACGATTTATAATTATTGCAGAAATTTCTGTAACATACACATTCATTGGTCCTCATTTCATTTTTCTGTCCTTAGGAGTATGAATAGCCATTGTTACAAGCCATAGATACTTAGATTATTGTTGTCAGAGGTACATGGAGATAATTAAAGCATGCAGGCAAGGCATAACAACTTTTAAAAGGAAGTAGATAAATAGGAGCAAGTAAACTTCATGTATTATTCAATTCACTTCATTTTCAATTGGAAAGATCCAACTTATCTGAAATTAAATAAAGCTGCCAAAGCAATTTTAGTCCATGATGGCATTTGAGACTTAATTTCTCCTGTGAAAGCACTGTTTGTTTCTGTGGAATTCTGCAGGTGCTATGTGTTTGTACCACTTGTGATCCAGAGTGTATTAAATTTTGAAATGCTCAGTACATTTAGTTCCATGCAAAGCCTGTAGTAAGCAATCTATTGATTAAAGAATATGCCTCATCAGTTCATCCTTCTCCAAGTTTCTTATGTGTATGCTTAAACAAAAAAAAAGGACAAGCCTAAATACTCTTTACTCTCTTTTATTGTTTTCTGTGAGTAGCAGCAAATGATTATCACACTTGATAAAGCTCAGCCTTCACAAAGAAGGCAAGGAAGAGCAAACTATGCACCAGAGTGTAAACCGGCTTAAGAGAACAGGGATAAAATACATTGCAGTACCAAGTCACTTCTTAGCAGCTTCTTGGAGAAAAACAAACTGAGTGGTTTCCAAGGATCTTTGAACAAAGGTTTTGAGTGTCTTATGTCGCCTGATCCTGTAGACTGTAATTTTTGTTATCCTGTCTGAGAAATGGAGGAGCCACTGGAATTCTTTACTCTCCTGCATGTGATTGAGGAGCGTGTGTGTACTCTTTTATTTTTTAGTTATCCATGGTGTGCTTCATGGACCAGCTAAGGCTTGGGTTACATTTGCAGTGGCTAAGAAATTACTAAAGACTATCTTCTTCTCTGCTTTGAATCCACCTATTTCTCTTTCCCTTACTGCTGGAATCGATTAACTTTTACCCTTTAGTCTGTAGTTACGCACTGTAGGTGAGCTTTCCCATCACAGAAGGCTTAACAATAATTCTCATCTGGTTATGAACTTTGATGTCATAAGAAATATGATTATTTAATGGTGTTTGTTAAAAAACAAATGCAGCATTGACTAACAAGCTAATTTGCTATGCTATGGATTTTAGACAGCACTAAATTTTTTGCAAGAATAGCACTTGAACCAATTTAAAACATGATTAAGAGCAGCCAGCTGGCTTCTGAAGAAATACCTGTTTATTATTTTTGAGAAAACAGCCACTGCTGATTTTTTTAGTATAACTGATAGTATTTCTGTGTGCATCTGGAAGAACTGCCATCTGCACTTCTAATGGCTGCCATTGGGTGGTGCCAGACAATCAGTATATCCAATACGAGACAATGGTTTCTTTTTGTACTTCTCAAAAACGGAAGGAGCTTTAAAATCTGATCTCAAAAAATTTACAGTGCAAATAAATGAAGCAGCCAGTGCAAATAGTTACTTTGATGCTACTCTTTTATACTAAAAAGAAGGGTCGGTCTGATACATGCTTCTTTCTGTGTGCCTGTTTGTGTGTCTGTACGTGTATGCATACATATATATGTGTGAGTGGGTATAAAGTTTGACCTGAAATGTGTTTTTGTCCTAAGGATACTGATGCCTTGGTTTTGACCACATTGTACTAATGTGGCTTAATTAATTGCCCTCTTAATGTCTCTGCTAGTGTTCAGGCTGTTGTTGCTTGCCGTATGTATTTATTACAAATCTGCTAAGTGTTAAATCTGACTGGATACAAATGATAGATTTCTAACTTTAGGGAAACAATATCTATTTAATGCGTGTTTAAGGAAGACTAATTTACTGCCTGAGCTCACAATTGAGTGCCCAATGAGAGCAATGAAATATTAATATTTTGAATTCATGTTTTAAATATCTCCTGTCTTCCTGGTTCAAAATCTATATGATGTTAATTATACAGATGTACCAATTTATTCTTTGAGCTAACTCAGTTTCTAAAGTATTTGGTTTATAATAATTGAGAAGAAAAAATTAGGACCGTGGTTAATGAGAAGGAGATATAAATGTTTATTGAATATCACATTTAAGTAGGCTAATGTCTATGTAAGATAAAATTATAATAGTTGAGAATTAAAAAAATATTATAGACAATTGATTATGTGGATTGGGACAGTCTAAAACGCTTGATTTCACATTTCTCTTTATATTTGCTTTTAATAAAGGGATTGAAGGTTTATGTTTAGAAAACCAGATCTTGGGGGGGTTCATTTACTTTTTGAACACCTTTTGTTAATGTATGAAATGAAATGCAGTATATGGCTTGGTAATTGAATAATCTAAAATTTAAAAATTGTTTAACTTATATGGGTTTGGAGTTATGTGGAGCAAAACAGTATTTTTTTCTGACAAATTTTAGATGGTGCCGTTTTCTTTGCCAGATAGTCATAACTTTAAAAAAAGCCGACAGAACACCCCCTGTGCACTCCCCCCCTCCCCAACCCCAAACAAACACAAAAAAAAGCCCACCCCACAATCCTCCTTTCTCATTTATAAATATAATTAACCTAAACATAGCCTAATAAATTAGTTGAATAATTTCAAATTCACAAGAATAACTTTGTAGGGTTGTTGTAAATAACCAACAGCAGCCTATCAATGTGAATCCTTTGTGATTTAAAATTCTTACTGTATTTATTTTCTCCTCAGTGAATGTGTGTAAGACCTGCTTGTATCTAATATGATGCACTCAGTGACACTTTGAGACTAAAAGCCTCTAAAATATTTGTAATAATTTAGATAGTGATTGCCCTGTCTAGACCTTTTACTCTTTGCTAGACTTTCATTTAAACGCTGGACCTTTTTTCAGACCATAAATCAGTTGCAACATGTGCATGTTTGGACTCTCTCCGAAGTTTTACTTTGAGAATGTTTTCTTAAAGCATTCCAAAACACTGAAATCTTGGAATGGCAAGGGAAAAAAAAAAAAGTCAAAGTAAAAGCAAAAAATTATTTATGAAGCCTTTTGTCTCTAACCCTAAAACTGAGAGTACTAATAGCGTCAGTGATGAGCTTAGCTGATTCTTGTGGCTACTGCTTTTCATGAAGTTAAATTTGATTGACATTTCATCATAAATTTCTATTCCTGGTAACAAATATTTCTTTTCCTGTCTTTATGAGTGCCTTTTTAAGATGCTTCCTTTAAAACAATGTAAGAGACATTCGCAGCTTTTATGGCATCTAAATGTATGCCATTATGCTGGTTTGGTTCTACTGACATTTTAACATTCTTAATAATCACTGGCCATTTGTGTGTGCTGTGTAAAGGCATAATGTGCTTTTATATAAAACACTGTTATGAGAGCTCATTATCTTGTGAGGTGGCAGTTATAATGAAAATTAAACAATTGCAAACTTGCTTTGCCAAGTGTTTTTTAAATAAATCTAACCGGGCTGATTCACAGCTCCTACCTGATTCTGCGGGGTTATATATCAAAGCTGTTGGAGAGTTGCATGCATAAATTCCTTCATGCAGTCATGAGAGCTATGTGCGGTACGCTTTTCACTGCTTTGCTAAAACTGATCAGGAAATGTTTGTTCCACAGGCAATATCATAGCCAGGCATGAAATAAGTGTGTAAACCTTTGAAACTCCGTGGTATCAATAGTTAAATGGAGTTTACAAATGACCTTTTACTTACAGGTAGCCACAGAAGTACTAGATCCACAGTCTGTAAGCTACTCCTACTGTTTTACTAAACACTTAAAACACAGGCTGTCTGCAATTTCATGATTAAAAATTACTGACATGGTTGCATTCCTTAAGCTAAGAAAAGGTTGAGAATGTAAATATAAGATATTCCAGTTTTTGTTTGACTGCAAATTTTTACCGAACGCTTCACAGAACGACAATTTTTACTTCTCTAGTGTTTCTACTTAAAATTATTTGAACAATAACTACTTTAATAGTAAAGTAAATGAATGGTGAGAAATCTGGGTAGCCTTCCTCATGGTGCCTGCATTTTAACAGTTACTCTAGCTGAGGATCTGGCCATTTGGAATTCACTTTTAAAATGACTGTCGCCGAGAAGCCTTTCAAAGCTGAGCTAACTGATGTAGTTTGTGCAATTTCTGACATGCTTCCCTTCTGTTAGGATACCAGCTCTGCCCTTGTAGGAGCAGTTGAATACACTCCTCTCTTTTATTTTAATGCAACACTTAGACGCAGATCATTCCAGTACTGCAGTAATAGTGAAACCAAATTTCCTTTTATTTTTTTCCTTTTTTTTCTTTTTTCCCTTTGCACATGTTTAATTTTGAAAGCTACCAAGGCATGAAACAATAATTCAGAGAGGCTCCTTTTCAAATTACCTTTCTTCATTAAAAAATAAAATAAAATAACCAGGAGGTCTAGCACATTATGTCACTAAGTCACACAGTAAGAGGGACCATCAAAGAATGGTGGGAATTATCACAGCAGCTTGCTCCTTGTTAGAAGCATTTACCTCATGACCCTTTCATTTGCCTACTGCCACTTTAGTTTAAGAGTGACAACACTGTATAGCACTCTGCACTTTCCGCCCCCCCTCGCCCCCTCCCCCTTTCCCTTAGCACCAGATGCCTTTGTAAAGCAGGCTGGTGAAGCAGTGAACAAAACCTTGTGGGATAAGTCTGACACTGGAAGTTAATGATTATCAGTCGAAACAAAACACTTGTTTACATGTTGTAGTCATTAGAGGTTCCAGTCAGTCATACCTCGGCTGGGATTCCTGCCAAATGTTTTGAGGGTTCTTTCACAAGCTGTGCAGTTTTGTAAATACAAAAGCACTCTTATTAAGCCTTTTTAGTATTAGACTGTGCAATTAAGATTATGGGTAATTAGATTCCTTTATCTGGATTAGAATGGTCGAAGATACAAACACAACTTTCTTAGCCACAGGATACCATCGAATCTCTCTTTGGGTGTTCCATTACAGATCAATGACTAAAAGAAACTCTTCTGTATTGTGCACATTTTTTTCTTTACTAGAAATTGCACTCAAAACTTGGGACGGTATGGATTTTTCTTCACCTTACTGTCATCACCTCCAATGCAGCCATAAAACTTTCTTTTTTGATTAGCGTGTCTCAATTTGCTGGAAACAGTTTGCTTACATCTCTTTTAGTATTGCTGGCTTTTCATTTCAGCCTTATTACAACTAGGATTAAGGAGGTGATTTGACTATGAAGGAATTTAGGAAAATTTCCAGTAAGCTAAGGATGAATTTAAGTTAACTGCAGGATAACAGAGTTGTAGAAATGAATGTTTCTTTTAACACCTGTGAATTAGTCCATACCTGAATAAATAAATGATTCCTTTGGTATTTGAAGTTGGTATAAAGCGGCTCAAATCCCACCATTTTCTTGTATACATTTTAAGCATGCAAAGATGCATCTAATAAAATCGTGTGAGCTGGTGAACCTGTTTCACCTACTCTTCTGCTTTGACAGAATTCTCTGCATTGAGTGTGATGGTAAATTATTTAAGGTTTGGGAAGCCACTTTTTTGTAACTGTGAATCGTAAGACAACTGAATCGTCCATACATATTTTATCTCTATTTTTTTCGTTGCCAAAGAAGATATCAGTTCTAGTTGCTCCAATGCAGGACTGCTCGCTTTGACATTTCCCGGTTGTCTGTAGTGCTAGGCAATAATTAAATATCAGGTGCATAAGCTGCTCTTTAATTTGACATGTGTGCTCCAGGCAATAAACACATGCAGTGCAACGTGGGAGTGTAATTGCTAAGGAATAAAATCTTGTACCAAGTGAGATCATTGTATCAGGTACTGTGTGACAGCTCATTTGATCATTATGCCCAGGCTAAAGAGGTTGCCTAATTAGTTTCCATTAAAACTCACCCTTTAATCAGGAATTATTCTTGCATAAAGAATGTCACTTGGTCCAGATGAATGAACAATGGTTCCCCCTTGAGATTCAGCTATCTGTTACACTTGGGATGCCATATGTCTTTTCAAACAATTCAGCTACAATAGTAGTCTGTGAATTTGGATCTCATAGCACTATGCAGTATTTGCATTTTCTTGATACCAGCTATCGTTCTATAGCAAAATCACAATGGTATTCTGTATATGCTCATCAAGCCAGAGGAGCTACATTCAAGTAGCAGGAAGTGTATTGTAAACATACAAATGACTAATGGACCTCTCTTAACTAATGTATCTTAGTTGTTGTATATATTTCATAAGTGATACACATAGTATATGTGCTGTTACCTGGAGCTAGACTTTGGTCCCTCACAGAGAAATGCCAAGGTTCATCTTAATTTTATATATTATTTCTTTTTCTTGTGACAATAGCTTTATCAGCTGAAGCTGATCACAGTAGCTGTGATTTCTATTTACTCACCTGCCCTGCCCCCCAAATCTTGCAACTTAAGTGTCTTTCCCCTGCTCACACAAAACACATGAGGCTCAGCAGGCTATTGGTTTCATGGATGTGAAGCTCAGTTGTTTGGTGGGTTTCAATCTGAGCCATGGCTACAGCTGGCAAGTTCCTGATTGTCCAGCTGGTTTGGCTCGTCGGCCACATAACTGCAGTGGCTCATGTGAGCAGACCAGAAGCTACTCCTGAGGAGAGGCTTCTCCCTCTGGCAGTACAGGCTACTATAGGCAAGGTGGAAAGGAAGAAAATTCCAAGTCAAAGCCCAGCACTGGTAGTCGGTGGCCTCAGCCAACCCCTTTAATATATCTGCTTCTACAGATGTGAACTGATTTTGTAATGTTTGCAACTGCCATGGGCTGGACTGGCAGTTTGAAATCTAGCATGTGGGCAGAGCTGCTAAGTTCTCACTTTCCCTAGAAACATCCCAGGAGTAAGTTGTGAGCTAAGTTTCACTTCTGTTGTGGACGGTTGCTCCTATGACATGTCGATGTCAGCATTGACTGTATCTGCCAGTGTGATGTCCATCCTTCTTTTTCTTAACTGGTTTATGGAGNACCCCCAAAAAACAACCAAGCAACAAAAAACCACCAGATCTCAGAAATACTTCCCCAATCTTTTTGCAGCTCAGACTGTTGCAGACTCTTGTTACAGTTAGAGGAATGAAAAAAGGTTTTGCAGGCTTTGCATACCTGGAGGCAATGCCTTTTACAGAAACAACTGCAAACTAAGGTTGTGTGAAGGATTGTCACAAACATTTAACTGCGGCATGGAACAAGAGTCATGCAGAGTGCCTGCTCCACATTCCTTCTCGTAAGTCTGAATGCTTTAACCTTAATACTTAAACCTAAGCCATACGAACTTTTATACTGCAACTTTTCTACTGAACGAGCGTTCAAGGCAATGGAAGGGCATGCGTGCAATATGAAATTCAAATCCTTAGTATTTCTTGTTGCTATTGTTTGAAGTGCCTCCATTCTCCACACCCATATCTGTCATATGCAGAGTGAATGAAGCAGATAGTGGCTAAAGCATGTGATTGACATCTAGAATCCAAGAAGAACAAAACTGGCTTGATGTTCTAATGTGACTTCCTGAATAGCAGAGGTTTTTAATTTACTGGTTCTCATACCTTGAGCTATGTGTTTAGAAAAAGAAGTATTCTGTATCGAGAACTGTCCATGCTTACCTAATACTTTCCTTGTGATTGTGATCAATGTCCAATATATCAGAGGAAGACAAAGAAAAAGGAATAAATGTTTCTGTGAGCACAGAAACTGAATTTTTATTTCCTCTGGTTAATCCCTACTATTTTGGCATTTTAGACATTTTATGCATTTTTCACCCTCCTGATATCTCCAGCAAACACATCCTTAGATCTCTTTCATGTTCTCAATGCCACTCCTAGTTTCTTTCCATGTCCCCTGCTTGTAAATACAAGAAGTCCAGGTTTCTGGAGATATATGTTGTGGCTGATTCAGTTACAGACATTGATTGGTGTCAGTTGCTGTCTCTTGACTATTAGTGAAAGAGGATTTGTTGCATCTTAGTTACTTCAGACCCAACAAATGCCTAGAGGGGTCCATGATGATGATTTATGCAAATACTTTAGTGAAGCTCCTAGATGGTAACCAGACTTCTCTGGTGGTATGCAGTGATAAAGATCAATTATTGCTAGAATGATATGGATTATCTGGCTATAATATCTTTATTTTTAAGGAGGTTATTGATAGCTCAAAAGCAAGGAGATAGGTCTAGTAATCATGAACGAAGTGCCTTCTCCAATTCTGCAGACCTCTCTCTTCAAAGCCTCTCTCTTCATTGAAGAACACACACAATCTTTTTAGATGATTGATGTCAGAGCAATTAAAAAAACCCAAACAACCAACCCCAAAAGACATTTAATAGGGAGAAATAAAATACAAATGCGAAATTGATAATGGGTAAATTGAAAATTGAATGGCATTAGTAGTAGTGGTATTCAGTACAAAGGGCAATATGCCCCGGAAGGGAGTTACTTTTGGTCTAAATCATGTTAGCCTCTTTAACCAGTTTTTATGCTAAGCATCATGTTGTATATTCTTGAGCTTTTGGAAGTAATCTCTGCATTTTTCCCTACCCAAATAAACTTTTCAATTATAAAAAGTATTTCTACAGGTTATTTATAATTTGTGGCCTTAAAACAAAAAAACAAAAAAACAAACAAAAACAAACAAAAAAAAAAACAAAAAAAACAAAAAAAAAACAAAAAAACAAA
>VXBW01008039.1:738849-775388 GCA_013400375.1 Thinocorus orbignyianus | reverse complement strand
AAAAAACCAAAAAAACCCAAAAAAACAAAGCAAAAAAAAACCAAGAAAGCAGAGCAATTTCTTTATCACTTCAAGAAAAAGTGTTTTGGTAATCTTACTGAAAATTGCCTTATTTCTCACATAGCAGTAGGGAACAGGGGAACGTCTGAATTCCATCATACCATGCATTCAATGCAGTTACTCTAGCATGTTCCCTCCCTCTTCCCCTGCATTTCTCTGGAATAAAAAATTCCAAGTGTTTCAAGCTTTCCTTCTGTGGATTTTTTTTCCTGTGGTTGCAATCACGACTGTTGCCTGGTTTTGAATCCTGTCAGCTGGCCACCTCTGTCTTTGTGTTCTTTTCAAGGTAGCATATGCAGAACATGCAAAATTACTCTGTAGGAGGATATCCCATTGACTTATAATACTGAGGCTATTATTTAATTTTTGAATGTTCTGATGATATCAAGATACTTTTATTTTAAATGCAAGGCCGTAAATCAATCAGACTTCATTTTATACTTGACCCAGTTTTACTGAAAGGTTCACGAACCTAGCAAACTTGGCTCAAATATTGGTGAAAAACTGCCCTGAGATGCATTGTATTTTGATTGAAATCTTGCTGAAACCCTACTGTAATTATAAAACATATCTAATTATCTTTAGTAGCAAGCTTAAACCAAAAATGACCTAAGAAAAATAGTTCTGTTATAAACAAATATAGGGGCTAAAAACAGTTTTGGGTGAGTATTCAGGGTTACTTTTACTTTCTCTGAACCTTTTTGCCAAGATCTGAATTTTATATCTTTTCCACAAAACACATTTTTCCGTTACAAATACATATGTTTATCTTTCTATTATAAAGTGGGAACTATTTTTATTACTCTTGTTATTAATCCAAGTAATCTTTTGTGTTTCTATAAGAAATTCACTAGAGTGGAATCAAAACATTGTTCAGTATAGAATTAACCTTTCCCATATGCAAAAAGCAAACTAAACTGCATTTAATGTAAATACAGTAAGAACCATCAGCCCTACTCTATGTAATATCCTGATACTTTACAGTCCTTTTGGACCTGAACATATCAACTGTACTTCAGAAGCCATCATAAACTTGTATAAATGTTTTCTTTTGCAATGATTTTTCAAAGTTTCCAGTAACAATCATTTATTGGCCTCTTGTGAGTTGTGCTGCATGGATTGAATATTATCAAGGAAAATAAACTGTTTTTGTTTTATTTCTCTGAAGTGCTTTCTAAAAGAATTCTGTTCAAAATGTACACATTGGATCATATTGTGCCCCTAGCTATGGTATCTGATAAAATGCCATTGACTTTATTACAGTCCACTTTGACTCTGGCACATTTCCATGTACTCCAGGCTGCCAGTATAACTGAGAAGGGAAAACTTGACCTGGGGTATGTTTTGCTTCAGAATGAACTGCATTATTTATCCTCAGTGAGGAAAGCACAGTAATTCGCATATAATTCACTAAGAGAACTAGTCCTAGAGTCCTGTTGTAAAGGCTCCCCCTTCCAGAGCTTATTCCCAGAATAAGCAGCTGCAAGAACTTGCATGGGAGGAGCTGTGCTCAGCTTCAACTTGTGATTTCTCAGGGGTATGAAACAAAAATTGAATTTAGACATATTACAGGTCAGGGTGAGTTCTGTTATGAGAAAGAGAGGGACTGGGAAAGAGAGCAAGGGCATTGGACTTGCTTCTCCTGCTAGGATGGAAAGGACAAGGACAGCAAGTCTTCTGGCTGTGGTGAGAAGGAATATGTGCCCAGACCCATCCTGGTGTCCTTTCTGAGGACAATGAGCACAGCTCAACTTGCTATGGTTCTTCTACAACTAAAATAGGTTCAGGAACAACAGTCATCTTCAACATGTAAGATGATTGCCAGCCTAGGAAATAGGCCAAGATTCTTTATACCTAGGTCTGACCATAATTGCCCTCTACTCTCCAAGAAGTCTTGACTGGGGAAGAAAAAATGAAAAGTGGATCTAGATAAGTATCACCATCATTTTCAGGTAGAGACTAGAAGGCCTAGTTCTAATCTACATAAAAATAAGGAACTGAAGATGTTTTTTTTTAAAAAATGTGAAATGATATGCCATTTACTAAAGATTATCCTGTGTGGCTGCTGTGTCGTGAAAGAAAAGCCATTTTGCTTTGGAATAGCTACTGAGAAAAAGAGAATTTGTTTCAACTGGAACATATTCTGAAGATTTATCTGTGTATTGAGTTCATGTTTTCCAACCTTTCTCTCTTACCATGAAGCTCACAATTTTGTATTTTTATTACTTTTGAAATTCATGCTGCTTACAAAGCATGTAATTCTGGAAGAAATAGAAAATATAATGAAATTTAAGAAAACAGTGTTGGAATTAGGACTAACCAATATTTGTTTTTTTGAAAGATAAAAAATTTACAGGAGGAAGGATATATGTATCATCTTTAAACATCAGATCAGTACAAATAGAAATATAATGAAAAATCTAATTTTCACAAGATCATGATGTATTTGGAATTTACTCTAAAAACATAGACATTTTATGTGCTATGCTTTCATTTTTCAAGTATTCTCTTAACTTTTCAGAAGGCTAACTTTCATGGGAGCTTGCATCTTAAGTTCAAAAAACAGTATGCATTTACAGTTGACTTCATTTTGAAAGCTTTTACTGTTCATTCTTTCACATAGAACATTGAACACATAATATTCACAGCCCTCATGATAATACATTTGTTGGGATAAGGAAGGCATCTTTCTTTCTTCTTCCATTTGAGTTAATACATCTGGTTTAGCCACTTGAGAAATAATGTTGGCATCTATAACCTCTTGTTTAAAAGATGTCTAGATACCATCCTCTGTGGTCTGTCAAAAGTAGTTATGAAAGGGTCTCCTACGAGCTTTGAAGAAAAAGTATTTTTATTCATGCCTTAGACTTAGTTTAAAACCAAGTATCACTTATTCCTCTTTTTTTGTGTGTTTGGTAAAGCTACAAACTGCTAAGAGGACACTTGTACATGTTAAGTTGGATTGAGAAGTGAAGCAGAAGCACACAGATTTCACAAAGGGGACACGGAAAACCTCTAATGCTTTTCCTTACAGGAAAAAAGTCAAAAGTGTGGGTCTTAGAAAATGGAGTATAAGCTCTTGATGGAAAATGACTGGAAACATTTTTCAGTTGGCCCCAAACACTGCAATAACTCATATCTGTAGGGAATAAAGGAAGGATCAATACATGCAAGTGCTTTGGTTATTTAAGCATTTGCTAAAGTGGTATGATTCTCTTAAGTCACAAGAAGGCACTGGTGTTATTTTACCTGGAATTTATTTATATTTACACATGCTTAAAGAAAAACACAAATTTATGCACATCACAGTTTTAATGTTTACTTATGTTGGCAACCTTTAAGAACTTTTTTGTCATGCATATAATTTGCATATTATGGCTATGGGTTGCTTGGCCATAAAGTTGAACCTAGGAGAGTACCTGCTGTCTTAAACTACTTGATAAATCACAAAGAAGATGGAGTCAGACTTTTCCTTAGCTGTGCCCAGCAAAAGAAGAAGGGGCAGTGGGCACAAGTTACAACATAAGAAATCTTGGTTTTAATATTAGGGAAATGTCACACTGGAGGTGCTCAGACATTGTTGTAGGAGCCCAGAGAGGCTGTGATATCTCCATCTGAGAAGATAATCAAAATGCAGCTGAACAAAACCCTGAGTAACTCCATATAACTTTTGAAACTCTCTAACCTTGTTTCTGGCACTGTGTTTAATAGGGGTTTTGGACCAAATGACCTCCAAGGCTCTTCTAACTTAAATTATGTACTTCTATTACATTCATTTCCATATTATGGAACAACTGCCTGTTAACAGCACTCTCCAGAAACGGAGAATGTTACAATAAGTTGTAAGTTTTAAAATGCAGATCTGATAAGAAAATTCATGCATTATTTTACATATTAATACAAGACACAGTATAAAAGGCCCCTACTGGATTAATTTTTGCTATAGATATTTTTTTTTTCTATATTAGTTGGAACTATTTTTTCAGTTATCCTGTTGCAGGAAAATCCTTCTCTTCCCCCATTTTTTTTTTTTTCTGTGGTGTAATTAAATGTTTGCTAAATACTCTAGTCACTACAATGTCCTCATCCTAGGTGACTGGCAGTGAATCCTAGTTCTTTCTTGGATTCTGCTCATTGCCTGAATTCTCTGGTCTTGATTAGCCTTGTCTAGTGACCAGTCCCTAATCCTCTCCTGAAAAAGTATGCTGAATCATTTATTTTCCTTCCTTTCCTGTTTGAAACTGCTCATTTCCCTTCAGTTTTTGTTGTATGAAACTTTTAAAAATCCTTTTTGCTCCAACAGGTCCATATCTGTCTTCTGTTAGGGACCCCAGAGCTGGATGTAGTACTCCAGGTGGGGTTTCATAAGAGCAGAGTAGAAGAGTAGAATCACCCTCTTGACCTGCTGGCCACACTTATTTTGATACAGCATAGGATATGGTCAGTTTTATGGGCTGTCAGACAGACATGTTGCTGACTCATGTTGAGCTCCTCATCCACCAATGCCCCCAAGTCCTTCTCCTCAGGGCTGCTGTCAATCCATTCTCTGCCCAACCTGTATTTGTAACTGGGGTTGCCATCACCCGTGTGCAGTACCTTGCACTTGGCCTGGTTGAACTT
Source organism: Thinocorus orbignyianus (assembly GCA_013400375.1). NCBI lineage: Eukaryota > Metazoa > Chordata > Aves > Ciconiiformes > Thinocoridae > Thinocorus > Thinocorus orbignyianus. The sequence continues at coordinate 770,708 of VXBW01008039.1, read as the reverse complement.
CATGAGGTTTGCATGGGTCCAGGTCCCTCCGGATGGCATCCCTTTCTTGCAGTGTGTCAGCCATGCCACACAGCTTGGTGTCTTTGGCAAACTTCCTGAGTGTGTACTCAATCCCACTGTCTGTCTCCAGCAAAGATGTTAAACAACACCAGTCCCAGTACTGGCCCCTGAGGAATGTCACTCGTCACTGATTTCCACCTGGATATCAAGCCATTGACTGCAACCCTTTGAGTGTGGCCATCTAGCAAGTTCCTCATTCACCAAATGGTCCATCTGCCAAATCCACATCTCTCCAATGTAGAGACCACAATGTCATCCAGGCCAGTGTTAAATGCTTTACACAAGTCCAGGTAGATGACATTTGTTGTTCTCCCCTTATCCGCCAATGCCCCAACTCTATTGTAGAAGGCCACCAGATTTGTCAGACATGACTTCCCCTTTGTGAAGCCAAGTTGGGTGTAATCACTAATCCCCTTATTTTTCGTGTGCCTTAGCAGAGTTTCCAGGAGGATCTGCTCTATGATGTTGCTGAGCACAGAGGTGAGATTGACCAACCTGTGGTTCCCTAGGTTGTCTTTTTTTTTCCTTTTGAAAATGAGGGTTATGTTTCCCCTTGTTCAGTCATGGCAAACTTCACCAGTTTGCCACAACTTTTCAAACATAATGGAAAGCTGCTTAACAACTTCATCTGCCAGTTCCCTCAGGACCACAGATGGATTTCATCAGGTCTCATGGACTTGTGCACCTTCAGGTTCCTCAGATCATCTCGTACTTGATCTTCACCTACAGTAGGTGGTTCTTCATTCTCATAGCCCCTGTTGTTGCCTGGTCTTTCAAATTGGGAGGTGTGAGGAGAGGGGTTGGCAGCAAAGACTTAGGCAAAAAAGTTGTTGAGAACTTCAGCCTTCTCCTGGTATGTTGTTGCCAGTTTGCCATTCTTGCTCATCATAGGGCATATGCTGTCTTTAAATTTTTCTGGTTGACATACCTGTAGAAGCCTCTCTTGTTCTTTGCGTCCCTTTCCAGGTTCAGCTCCAGTTGTGCCTTGGTCTTTCTGGCCTCAATTCTGCATAATCGGGAAGCATCACTAAACTTTTCCCAGGATACCTGTTCCTGCCTACAACTGCTAGTGTACTTCCTTCTTGGCTTTTAATTTGACCAGCAGATCCTGACTCAGCCATGCTGGTCTTTTCCCTTTCTTGCTCAATTTCTTACACCTGGGAATTGAGAGCTCTTTTGCGCTCTATGGAAGGTGTCCTTAAAGATCTGCCAGCTCTGTTCTGTCCCCTTGTTCTGTTCAGGAAGGTAGGGCTTTGTTAAGAAAACTGCAAATTGAAGGAAATAGTTGTTGTTGCAAATACCTTTGAGTACAGCAGTTCCCTGATAACATGTCTCAGAGACAGAGACACCACTTAAGGATAAGTGTCTTGAGATAGGTGGTGGACATCACATGAGATTCTTTTATTCAGAGTTGGTTTGAAGAGCTCAGAAGATGCATGAAAGACATGAAGACTGCATTAGTACTATTGCAATGATAAAGTTTTTCTATACTTTTAAGAGGTCATTAAGGCATTAAAATGATAACTATAACTTTTTTTCTACTTACTGATTTGGTGACTTTCTCTAAAGCTGGCCTAAGGGGATAGAAGTCCTTATGGCTGTGATGGATACTGCTCTTGTTTGATCATGATTGTGCCTCGTTTCTTTGGGAAGAACAGTTCATACTAGCGGTGGGTGTGCCAGGGGACAGAGTTGGTGAGGATATGGGCTAGTGAGCTGTGTGGCATGGCTGGCTGGCTGGCAGGCAAGCAGTGTAGGGCCATGCTGTGCTCATGTATCAGGAGGTTATGGTGTGCTACAGGACACCAAGGAAATGTGTGAATCTTCCTGCAGCCCTCCCCCCCCCCCCCCAAAAAAAAAAAAAAAAAAAGGTGTACTGCTGTTGAGAAACTATGCCGGAAGTGTGGGTGTGTTGACAGAGAAAGAGTATTTTGTAAAAACTCTTCCTTTTTGTGGCCTGTTTGCTCTGAATTTTCTTGGGCTTTGCCAATTCTGCAATGGAGAGGAGTATCAATGATGCAGGCAAAACCACCCAGCTGGAGTTAGAAGCAAGATGTCAGTATGTGTGCCTGTGCAAGGTCATTCCCTCAGACCACCTAGCTTATCTGAGGTAGGTCTCACAGGAGATGAACTTTTTCAGACAAAAAGGCAGCTGGCTGTTCAGAGGAGTACAGACTGCTGTCTGAATAAGAGTACAATCTGGAGCTGGGTATGGAATGAAATGTTGCACAGATTACCTAGAGACTAATCTGGAGTGCTGCATTCAGCTCTTTCCCAGGAGCCTGCATTCAGGCCAGATTTCATGCCTTTATGGTCTGAAATGGCCTTAGCTTGCAAAACTTAAAAGAGCTGGAGAATGGGGATTTTAATTTTCTCTTGCAACTACCTTTACTTCTCTAAGAATGTAATTTCTTGTGGTCACTGTATGTAGGCTTCCAACAACGATCCTGATTTCTGTCATTCTAGGGCATGCTGCTAGTTCAAAGCTACAGCACTGGTGTGATCATTAGACCCAGGGAATATTACACAATTCTGCCTCTAAGTCGAAGACTTCAGCAGAAGTCCTTGTTGACTTGTTGGAGAATGTAATTTTCCAAGGACAAATCCCTGGGGTTTTGAAAGTTTATCAGCCCAATTCCAACAGGGTAGAGCGAGACTAGGTTTGAAGTTTTAGAAGAAAAAGAGATTATATTTGCTGGCTAGAGGACATGAGAGTAACCACGAAGAAACCAAAGGTTGTTTATGCTGCTTTGTATGGATCTGTATATGTATTTACATAAAGTTCTGTCGTAATTGGAGGAGTGATATGATCCAAACTACAGACTTATATTAACTAATCTACTATCAGTTAAAGTATTATCTGGTGAAGAAATTAATACTAGAGAAAGTTTTATGTCACTTTTAGGGCTTTCCCCAGTGTTTTCTATCTGTCCAAAACCTATTATCATTGTTTATAGGCCTAGAATATTAATTACTATCTCCTGTCAGTGATTTATATCTGCCTTTTCTAAAATTACAAAAGGACTGTGACATCTTACGTTTTCATCACAATTGTTTCTGTTATAAGAACTGTGAGTAGCAGGGTTCAAATGCCTTCTTTTTCTTCTAGAGCAATTAATTCCTCAATAATTTTTTCATAAATGTTGCCCTGTAAAAAAGAGAAAACAGTAGTCTGTGTTTTCTTGTCAAAATAAAGCCAACACAAACCTGTTATTATTTTTACTATTCTGCCTATTTTATTTTTTAAAGATACCTTCACAGATATTTTATCATTAAGGGCAATAAGAAAAAGGGATTTTTTTTGGGGAGACAGAGCAATCCCAGTTACAAATACAGGTTGGGCAGAGAATGGATTGACAGCAGCCCTAAGGAGAAGGTCTTGGAAGTGTTGGTGGATGAGGAGTTCAACATGAGTCAGCAACATGTCTGTCTGACAGCCCAGAAAGCCGACCATATCCTAGGCTGTATCAAAACAAATGTGGCCGGTAGGTCAAGGGGGGTGATTCTTCCCTTCTGCTCTGCTCTTATGAGACCCCACCTGGAGTACTGCATCCAGCTCTGGGGTCCCCAACAGAAGAAAGACGTGGACCTATCGGAGTGAGTTCAGAGGAGAGCCACAAAGATGATCAGAGGGCTGGAGCACCTTTCCTATGAGGACGGACTGAGGGATTTGGGGTTGTTCAGCCTGGAGAAGGGAAGGTTATGGGGAGACCTTGTAGCAACCTTCCAGTACCTAAAGGGAGACTACAGGAGGGATGGGAAGAGACTCTTTATCAGGGAGTGCAGTCATAGGAAGAGGGGTAACGGTTTTAAACTAAAAGAGGGGAGACTTAGAATTTCTTCCTCATATCTAATCTGTAGTGTGAGGGTGGTGAGGCACTGGAACAGGTTACACAGAGATGTTGTGGACGACCTGTTCCTGGAAGTGTTCAAGCCCAGGGCGGTTGGGGCCTTGAGCAACCTGGTCTAGCAGGAGGTGCACCTGCCTGTGGCAGGGAGGTTGGAACTATATCATCTTCAAAGTCCCTTCCAACCCAAACTATTCTATGATTAGTTACAACACACTACATTTGCTATGATGACTGAAACAGAAAGATTAATCTCAGCAGCTCTGGGAGCTTGAACTCTCCCCTGGGCCTTCTGTAGGCTTTTTCTTCTCTGAAAGGGACCCGCCTGGGACTTGTAAACCATGGGGAGGTGAAGGCAATTGGAAGTGGCCTGACCCATGTGGTGACCAGCGTCAGGGCTGTGATAACGTGCGAGGGTTATGAGGAGTCCATATTCATTCCAGAATAAAAGGAGAAATGCCAAGGCTGGCATCACCAAACAGCTGGGCTCTATTCAGGGGAGAAGAAGAAAGTATTCAGGGAAGTCATTCTTTATGAACTATTGAGAGGCATTGTGTGCTGTAGCTCTGTACAGAGAACTCGCAGTTTAGGAAGCTGGTCAAGATGTTTCAACACAAGTAACCTCAGTGGAAAAACAATCTTAGGAAACAGAGATCGTTAATTGAAGAAAACAGTTTTCCTATGTATTCTTCATTGTTCATAGAACTTGCTGGTGGGTGAAATTTTGTGTCTTTTGTGCTATTATTCTCTCAATTTCCAAATAAAACTGTGCTTGGGTGTGCAGTGAATGTTATGGTTTGTCGCTTAATGGGAAAGGCATAGATAGGCATTGTCTGTCCATCCATATTAGAATCAAGCTTGAATGTAAAGACTTTCCAATGTTGCATGAATGATGCACTTTAAGCATATAGGATTAAAACTACATGTGAAAACTTATATTACTTAGGTGCTAGAGATACAACAATTTGTCACATCTGTACAAATTGTAACTCAAGTGACTTTAGCATCACAAGCCAAACCATGTTCTAAAACTACTGCATGAGTTATTTAAATTCAAGTTGATGGGCTTTTGTTTCAATCATATCGGGTGACAAGAAACTTATATAACTTTTTTCAGCTACAACTCAGCATGTGCCAGCATATGAAGAAAAGGGTACAGATCCCATACTGGATGAAAGATGACCAAAAAAGGGGATGAATTGTCTTAGAAGTGGCCTAATTGTGGTATAGGCTATAGTAAGTATATTACAAAGGCTTTCAGAAGCTGTTGTACTTGAAAGCATACCATTATCTTTGAGATGGTGTAGGGCAGCATGTTTTTTTCTTATGTTGGAGCCAGCAGAGGAGAAAAGTAGACAATTGTGTTCTCTCTCTTCTTTACATTGTCTGGATGAATAAATTTAACTTTTAATTTAGCCTTCTCTCAAGAACACGTTCTTCTCATTTTTGTGCTTGATGTATTCTGTCTTTATTTTTTGTTTTATGTCTTTTTATCTAGAGGTCTGCAATTTCTTTGCCTTCTTCCTGTGTTTAGACAGATAAGAGCAAAGAGGGGTGATAAAGGGAAGAATGGATACTTTTCCCTGCAGTCTACTTGGAATGCTGAGATCTGCTGTCCGAACAACTTACCATTGCAGCTTTAAACTGCAATGTTAAGGTCTGAGCTGGAACCTGGCTTGGGTGAGGGTCAACAGGCTAACCCTCTACATGTCGTTCTCTCCCCATTAAGTAAGGCAGTGGAGAACAACTGAGGGAATGAAGGATTAGAGAAGCAACCAAATCTCAGTGGCCCTTTGCTGTGGGAAGTCAGTATTAAAATGAGTAAGTAGAAATTGTGCAGAGACCATATTGCTCCCCAAGGCTGCGAGAGTGAAAAATCAGAATAGCTGGAAAGCAAGGTCATCTGAGAAGCTGATTGCAGAGCTAGACACAGGCCCTGGGATCTGTAATCTTTATGTTTTTCTTTGCTGAGAAATTTTGTAAGGAAGCTTATTAGAAGAAAAAAAACCTTCAAATTTCATCAATGACAATAGCTGGCAGCTACAGAGAAACTTAAAGTTTAGTGTTTCAGAAATCATGCAAATAGCTGTTTAAGTGAGAGAAGAGGGAATTAATTCAGGTTTTTACAAAGCACCTCCTGGAGTGAAGATCACTAATGAGTAATTTGGAATTGTTGTCAGATCACTGGCCAGATACAAATTTGCAGTCAAGCATTGATATTGCTACCTGTTAACAGCAGTCTAATTAGCAACAGTAGTTCTAGGCTTTATGTACCTCATCCCTCTGTACAAAGAAGTTTTCTGGAATTATCAGGTGCATAGTCATTATTGCCAAACTTTTGATACGATTTTGATCCTAAAGTATTTTCTGACCCTTTTCAAAAACTGACTTAAATTTTGCTTGTGTTTCCATCTGCACCACTGTTAAAATTGACCAAGAAATATGTGGGGACCCTTTATATTGAGCTATGAAGCTACAGGTCAGATTCTAGCTGATAAAATATGAGAGAGATGACAAGAGTGCAAGGGAACAAGTATGTTGAAATTATAATAAACACATACTCATGGAATTACAGTTTTCAATTATTCTTTTAAAAAAAAAAAAGAAAAGAAAAACCACCACCTTGCCACTACCCCACAAAATATCTTTGTTACTGAGTGCAGCTCTTCTGTAACGAAATAGCTGTTTATAAACATTACAAAATCCTTTTCATTTGGCTTCCAGAGGGAGTCAAATGCACAGTTTGCAGGCTTTTACAAATAAGCACAGAGAATTGTTGAACAGCAGTCAAAATATTCAGCTAAGACATGTAACTTTAATCTTCAGCAAGTTAATTTTTCTTGAATGAATAACAATGGACCTCTGGGCCAGGGATGAGTGCTGACTTTCATGGGTGGTGTGCACATGCAGCTATGCACCAAACCTGGCCTGAGAAACCCTAGGTGGTTAACTTGCCATTTAGGAAGATAAACAGTCTATTCAATTTAAAACAGAATAATAGTAATTTAACATACTTGAGTCAAAGTAATTACCTTTCACTGTTTCCACAGCATGAAATTACAGTCTACAATAATTTTGAAGTATTGATTCTTTCAGGCACCTGATGTTAGAAGTGTTTCTTGAATGCATTGTGCATACTGGAAGAAAGTGAAGTTTTTACATGCTGATCTTGAGTAATTTGACTTCTTTTTAAATACAGTGTATACTGTACAGTTTGAGACTCAAAGTACTGTGTCATTTGAAACTGCCTAGCAGTTGCAGAGAAGTTGCCACTGAAATTGCTAAAACATTCACCTCAGGTGCCATCAGTTTTTGTTTACGTTTTATGAATTTCTGATATGCAAAATATGCATGTCCCCAAGATAGGCTTTCTTCCTGGTTTTAGTTTGAGTTTTCTCTTGTTTCCACATCTTAGTGAAAGAAATCCGTTTTGCATGGAGAACACCATTAATAATGAAATGCAGTCTGTGTGCTTTTTAAAAGTCTATTTCTTCCTTATAAATAAATGGTAATTTGTTTTAAAGCGTCATTGCACACAGTGTTCAGCTGGCTCTCATGCATTCGATTATTTTAAATAAATGTACCATAAATGGAACAAGTTCTTTCTAATTTGCAAATGATATGCAACATTTTTCAAAAAAAAAAAAAAAGAGAGAGAGAAAAAGAAAAACTGTAAAATTTGTTCTTAACTACATCTCATTAATGTGAAGCTGTTCAATGACCTGTAAAGATTAAAGAATTAGTGAATTGGTAAAATTATCAGAATGAAAAATCTGTATAATTTTGATTTCAATTTAAAAATCTGCTAAACAGTCTAGGGGCTTTAGAAAAGCATATTACTTTTTAATATCGGCTCCACAAATGTCCTAGTATCAGTGTTACAAATGGACTGAAATAAAGGCAACAAATAGTATGTTTAAATGTATAGTGTTACAACATTCTGTTAAAGCTGGGTTTTCTTCTTGTCATTAAAACAACTGAAGGCGTTTAACTAAGTGACCACTCTGCTAAGTGGAGCAAAAATTAATATACATAAATGAATTTATGTGTGGGCAATGATGCATAATTAAAAATATGCTTCAAGTAAGGAGTTGAGGAGAAAGAAAACAGTTTAACAAGAACCTTCAAGACTATTGCATCCTAAATTTTTAAGTCAGGCAAGCATAGGAACATTTTATTGGCTGCATTTGAACTAAAATTTATGACAAAATTGTATTTAAAATACTGGAACCATAGTATTATGGGATGGTGATTTACTGAAAGTTAGTCTTGACCAGAGAAATCCTCTTACTTTCTTGTAACTACTGCATTTTACCGAGCTTGCTGAAAATGTCACCCTTAGACATAACTCAACTTTGCCAGACTTTTATTCAGAACTTACTTAAGTTCTCCTTATGGCAAGTTATGTCAAAACTGGAGTGCACAGAAAACGTTTATATGAAAACTAAAGGAAAATGTGATATGTAGATGTTCCCTTGGCATGAGTTGATTATATTGATCACATCATCTTAGTTGTAGGCTGCCTACTTGGGGCAGAATTTATATTTTATTGCTTGTTAGTTGGAAGAAGTCAGCAAATAAAAGGAGTGAACTTCCTTTCTTAAGTGAAAAAGGGGGTTGCTTGATCTTAGATCCTTGGATGTTTCATGGCAATCTATATGGCTATCCTTTGTGGCGACATAAGTTGTAGGGTTTTTATTTTATGATGCAGTCTTCATAAGACTTTGTAATGCTTTGAAAAGCCATCATTCCATTCAGCCTGGGGTTTCAGGCAGTTCCTCCATATTTTCCATTTCTAATGAACAAATGTCAGAATGATGAACATTAAGCTTTTACGTGTTACAAATCTCCCTCTCCTGTTAAGGAGTATATAAAGTATGTGGTGATAGAAAATCAGCCCTGTTTCGCTTTTCTAACAAATAAGAAGTAGATTTGGGTTTTGGTTTTGTGATTGTTTTTATAATATTTTAAAAAGGTTCCATACTTTTTGTGTTACGGATTTCTGATATTTTATTTGAACAATTATTGCCCTGTTTGCTATTGAAGAGAAACAAAGCAGGAAGAAAACTGCAGCATCCACCTACACATCTCTTGTGTTGGAGGGATGCTGCAACACGAAGGAGAGAGAAGAATGCCACAGAAATCCCTTCCTGCACGGCTCACCTCTCCCATTCCAGGAAAACAGCAATTGCCATTCTGGTGATGTTCAGGTTAAGCTGAGCTCCCACCCCCACTGAAAAAAAACCCCAAACTCCTTTATCCCCTGTGGTATTTTATTGGCAAGTTTAGTTCAGTAATGAGAGGGCACTTTGGGGAGTACAAAAGCTAGAGTCCCTAAGGCCACGTATAAAAAACAGAACAGCAACAGTCCTTTACTATTTTTTACTAATAAACACATGTAACAGTAACTGCCATTACTTAATTACTGCAAAGCAGTTTTAAACAACTGGCTTAACACTGTATTAACACAACATAAAAACAACCACACCAGGAGTATTGCTCGTCACTATTGGATATGGCCCTGTTGAAGTCAATGGCATGAAATTAGTAAGTGCAGGGTTTGGCCCCTGTTGGTCTAGGAATTCATTGCCTCATGCTCAGGTTTTCCATTGCATTACAGCTCCAGCAGTCTTATTTTCATGAGCTTTCACAGTGTTTTTATTCCTAAATAAGTACGTGTAGGTTTTTTTATAGTACCTATCAAGTAAGAGCTTAATTTCTGTAACTAGTATGTTTGTCTGCTTCAGACACTAGTTAACCCTGAGAATGGGCAAACTAGAACAACTTCTGCCTTTAACATGTAAAGCTATTCCCAGGCGGTAGATTAGGTCTCATGGATTGGCTTTTTAGACACACTTAAGCAGGTAGTTTTAGTTTCTCTGTGTCTGTGAGTTTCATCCAGCTTTTTCTTCTACTAGGTCAGTTCTAGAAACACACTGTGCCTTCTGTGAATGTCTACCAAGATACTTGGTTCTTATGGGAGCAATGGAGATGAACTGAGCAGCCACCTTTCTGTTCTATCAGTGGCAATTTTTTATCCTCTGTCATGTTAATTGCAGTGAAAAGTGGAGTTAACAAAGATACACAAATCCATAGAATGTAGAGTATTGTTTCTCAATGGTAGATACTACTTTCAGGGCTGTATGTGATGCAAGAATGAAGAAGGAAAATGGAGGGTTGGTATTAACTGGTGGAAGGAGGTGCTTTGAGGCAATAGAAAGCTTGAGTAACAAGCTATGTTATTTGTCCGTTGTATGGCATTTCCACCGTTAAGAGATTAAAATAATAGCAATTTCCCCTCCCCCCCAGACAGTCGCTGTCAAAAGCTCATGCAAATTGCCCTGGTAAAAATTGCTTTATAATCTTCTGTCCTCCAATGTTGGGAGCATTCTTCCGTTTCCGTTTCCTTTTAGAATCTTTTGGTACAATGCTGCACAAAGGGCTTTTCTAACTACATGCAAGTTTTGTAATTATTGTGTAGGGGTCTATATATGAACTGATGATTTTTTTTATTTTTTTTTTTTTTTTTTACGTAACAAAGGCAAAAAGGTTATTGTGAGTTAAGTCAGTTAAGGGTAGGAAGACGTGGAAAAAACCGAAGTGCCACAACGATCAGTTTTAGGACTAATTCAATTTACTTTATATCTTTGATCAAGAGGAAAAACAAAAAAACAAAAACATAGGCCAAAATGATTTAAGATGCCCAAGACACATAAGCCAAAGGGTAGTCAAAATAGAGAAAGAGGGCAGTATAATTAAGAAGGATTTTGATAAATTAGCCGAATAAATAGAAAGTAATTTGTTTTTCTGGGTATTGAGCTCTATAAAGCTAGGGACCAACAGGTAAAAGGAGCATAGTACTGAGAAACTGTATCTTGGGTTTGTGTTTTTAGGATAGACCACATTATAAATGAGGAATATTTGGGAACATGCTAAATAATCTAGCAGGACAGTACTTTGAAATAGAAAACTTGCTCCCTGGTGCTTTTGTGCTGCTTGATTTACAGATGAATATTTGGTCTCTCCGAGCGTAAGCACTTACTTTCTTTACTTCTCATTTGCTTGTTTTGTGATAGAAGCTAGAACCTCCATAGTGCTTGTTCAAAGGAGAGAGAGCACAAGCAAGGGTTAATGATTTACTTTTGAATATCTTCATGATTTTAGAAAATGTCTTTTCTACCTCTAACATGTTTAGAAGAAAGATTTTAGCCTCCTACCTGCCTCCACCTGGCTCATGCAACAAATTTAGTGTGGAAAACACATTCTTAGGAAAGTTGTAAGGAGAAAGATCAGAAAACATGTCTTGATCTGGGTATTCTGATGTCTATCTCAGTTCAGACATAGGCTATACTTCTGCTATCACCAACCTTGGCAATAATTACTCAGGTCTTTCATTGAAAAAGGCAGTCTGACTGTTTAGTAAAATGTTTTGGGGTTTTGTTTGTATTTTTTTTTTTTGTTTTCTTTTTTGGTGTTGTTTTGGTTGGTTTTTTTGTTTGTTTGTTGGTTTGTTTTGGTTTTTTTTGTTGGGGGAGTGGTTTGGTTATTTTGTTTGGTTTTTAATCAGTCAGTTGCAGTCTTGCCTTCTTTGGGGATTAGGTGACTTTACCTGGTTTCAGACTATCTACCAGGTTCCCGTGCATTTTTTTTTTTAATTTTTTTTGCACTACCTATTAGACACGACTAGTGCAAATGCCTCCCTATGCTTGCTTTATGCTTTGTCCTTTTGGACTTAAGTTTCTCTCTACCTTTCTGCATGTAAAGTGTTATACTGAAAAAAAATAGAGTGGTGGGTTTTGCTCTTAGAATTTCATGGAAAGGGAATTTGCATTTCTATAAAAAGGTCAAACTAAAACCAATTAGTTGAAAAGTCTGTGGGAAAATATTTGGAAAAGCACTCCCTCCATCATAACAAGGAAGGAGACTGAGGGTTAATTTCTGGCATTTTACAGGTTTTCTCTCTTCTCCTGACCCTGCCTTTAGGAATGACATTACTCCCAAAGGGGAAAATTGAGCAAAGAGAAGTTAGCTGTTCAGCAGTAGTACTCCAAGCTGTACAACACAAAATGGAAACAGTATGCAAATGTCTGATCTTCCTCTTTTCTCTCCCTCTCTCTTCCACAGACAGAGGAAACTTATCTTTCCATTCTTCAGTCCTTCACTTGCATGAAAGACAAGGCTGCTCACCTGTTACTGAGTTAAAATAGTCTATTTAATTCTGAAGTAATTCCAGATTTTACTAGTGGGCCAATATATTAAATTTGGTGTAAACGTATTAGTAGAGGGCAATGATTTATTTTAGCTCTGTACCAGAGTAGGAGAAAATTGTTTTGAGGAATTCAGGACCAAAGGGAAAAAATTCACTTTTACTTTTTATTGCACCTCCTGCTTTGCTTCAACTGTATCTGTTCCTGTCGTAGTCACTTCCTTTGCAAGTGTGGAAATATTGGTGAGATCACAGCCACTGCCAAACACAAATTTTTAATTTGCTAATATTTTCCTGCAATACCTCATCATTTCTATTTCTTCATAACACCCCTACTGTGGGAAATAAGGTCACACAACACACTAGTACTTATTTCACAATACCTCCTGATGAGGAACATTTTACTATTCTCACATGTCTACCCCTTTTTCTCCGCCTCTCCCTGCCCTCCTTCCTCCTACTCGGCCCCTGCTAATAGCTGGTCTAAATTTCCCAGACTAATCCAATGTGCAAGAAACAGTGATACAAACTTGAAAATTAAATATACACAAAAGCAGAGAGGCTACAGAATGGAAGATGCGTGTTCTACTTGATTTGTGCTGTGACAGACTCATAAACAGATACACAGCTTTGCCTATAGCCACTGTATTCCACAAACCCTTTGAAATATTTCAGTTTCATGTCTGTGATAATTAAAGAGCAATGACCTTCTCATTAGCGCCAAGAGGGCTGATGATGATTGTTCCCCGTTTTTCTTAATGGATGCAAGCTACATGCATGATCTTAGAATATCAAAGCAATTCTCCAAGATATTTATTAGAGTCAAAATTATGAAAACACATAGCAAACCTTTAGTTTGAATTACAAGTGTTAATATATGCAGAACCAAATGAATAGCTCATCTTTCTTCCTCTCTTGTATCTTAAATTTTTCATTACAAATTTCCAGGGCTTCAAAGTAGTATCTCACAGTCGGTCCCCTTTTTTCTCTCTTGCATGACAAAGAGCTGTCAAAAATTGTTCCTGTGTTTGTTAGTATTTTTCTCTTTTTTCTCTCATCTAAATGTCAAACAACTTAGCTTAAATAAAGCACAGCATTCTTCATCTGGTGCTTCTCAAAAGAAAAACAACACCACAGAAGGCATCTAAAAAGGCCCTAATTAATGTTTCTCATTGATTTTGTTTTAGTGTGATGTATTTTATGAAAAAAATATGAATCCAGAAGGCACTCTCATTAAAATCATTAGTGGCTCAATGTTAGCTGAAAACAGCTCATTCTTTGGTGCACTGTAGTGCTTAAAAGCACGTTCACACACACAGCTTCTTATTTAACATCACAAGCTAGTGTTAGATGAAAACTAGCATTAGTTTTGTCAGGTCCTATTGAACTATGATGAGCACAATGTAGAAAAGCTGTATCAAGGTGAATAATAAGAGCATACTGTCGCCGTATCTTACATGTCTCTCTAGGCCCTCTTTCATGACTGAAAATCCAAGAACGTAACTTTATGTAATTGATTTCCACCTTACCCTTTTGAGAAATGGTAACAACCAAAAGAAAAGGAAGTAATAAGCAGGCGCCTATTACAGCAGTAAGACCTAGAGTCGTTCTGGTTTTTAGGCAAATTCCTGGAAGCTTCTTGCCAAGATTAAGAGATACATGTTGCTCTTGCAAGGCAGTATTCACAGTTCTGCTTTGGTGCAACAACGCGGTGACTGTAGTCACGTGCCTGTTCCAGCAGTACTTTTGTAGTTTAAAGTAGAAGAAATTCTGTGTGCACCTTCCAGAGAACCAAAGGAAAAAAAAAAAAGAAAAAAAAAAAGGGGGAAAACCAATTGTTAAATGGGCAAGGAGGTATTTTCAAATACAGATATTTTTTTTTTTCTTCTAGTTTGTTGCAATCGTTATTATTTACACAGGGCAAAATGTGCTTTCCAGAGCAAATATGAGAAGGTTCTTTCTAAAGCACTGTATGACAGGAAACCATTTTCAGAGCAATACTGCTTTGTGCTGAAATACGACTTTTGCAGACAGAATTATTTCCAACATAAGAAAGCCAGTTTAATGATTTAAATCATCAAATCATTATTAAATTAAATGATTTAAATCTGCTATGCTCAAGTAAAACTGATCATCTTCATAAATCATGTTTTGTTTATCTGAGAATGTTTCAGTCAGTCAAATTCTGTGAAGTTCCAGTAGAATAATGCAGTAGAATAGGCTCGAAAGTGAGAACTGTTGCTATTGCCATACTCTGACACAAGACATGAGAAATTGCTTTGGGGTTTCTTAGATTTAGGATGTACAGAGCTGGAAGTTAAGCATTAACACATTTTGGCACCAAGCATATGCATCTTATTTTGAAAAATAATGAAACAATAAGTAATGTTTTTTTTTTCTACTGTCTCCTTTGGATTTTTATAAGAATCTTTATAAGCTGCAATAATACAGCTTGTAATAATATCTTTGTATTATAGAACCATACTGGCAGACAGGACTAGTGAGAAGCAGTGTATAAGGGAATAAAAATATCTGGATTAAACAGTATAGCTGTTTCAGCTGTTTAAGCTTTGTAACACGTAGTGAAATGACTGAATTTTCATTAATTTTTGCCTTTCTTAATATGTCATTCATTACAAAACTTCACTGAAACCGAAATCACTGATGGATGTATACTAATATATGGCACACTCTGCCACAGAAGTCGCGTTTTTAGGAGAAGAGGTAATATTTATTCTGGTATGATCACTGTTAATGGGGCTGTCAACAACATTTTTGTAGAAAAATAATTACACTGCAAGTAAGGCCATTTAGATCTAGATATGAGTAGTAAACCTGTATTAATTTAGGATTCAGACTATGTTAATGGTTTAATATTTTTTCTTTATAGAGAACACAATAGTGAGGTCATCTTTAATAAAGATGATAATACTGAACCTTGGTAGTTTTCCTTCCTATGCCTATAGGACATTTATGGCTGAAATATGGTTGAGAAAGCCTTAAAACGTTGTTTTATGGCAACCTCTGTGCAGTGCTATAAAGCACTTTCTGTTAATGATAAATAAACTACAGAAGATCTATGTCTTAGTAAAGGGCTGTGTTTCTTTCCTTGTGAGCAACCTGACTTTGGCAATGTTTAACTTATCACAGTTACATGAGCCCCGACTTAACCCTTTTGCAAGTAGAAATAATTATGCTGGTGTTAGTGGATGTATAGACGGGCACACTGCTGCTGAGTTTGGCTTGAGAAACACAGTGCACGTAAAAATTGCCGTGATCATTCTTTGACTGTCGTGATTCTGACCAAATTAGAAACGACAGATGATTCCCCCCCGCCCCCTTTTAGAAAAAAAAAGAGGAGAGGAAGAAATTAAAGAGATTCAGGAGTTTAGAAAAAAAAACTAAACTACTTTAATAAAAACATAAATAATAATAATATAATGAATAATAAAAAGAAAAATAAAAAAAAAAGGAAAGGAAAAAAAAAAGTATCCAGTATATACAAAACCATATCAAGCTCCCAGGGTGACTACCACGTCACCAGCAGGCAACAGTCCCAGACTGGACTTGGTGATCGACAGAGGCTGGATTCCAGATCTGGAGTCAGGAACGCTTGGATCGGGCAAAGGCAGACAAACAGGCAGGGTCCTCCTTGGATGCTGTACATTGAAGAAAGAGCAAAAACGGGCCTGACCCTTTGATCCCTCAGTTTTTATACTGAGCATGATGTAGATGGGATGAAGTACCCCTATTGGCCAGTTTTGGGTCACTTGCTCTGTCTGCTTCTCCTTGCAGGTGGGACCTTTCAACACCCTTCCGCTTCCAACCCTCCAAAGGGGCAAATAACA
Source organism: Thinocorus orbignyianus (assembly GCA_013400375.1). Taxonomy (NCBI): domain Eukaryota; kingdom Metazoa; phylum Chordata; class Aves; order Ciconiiformes; family Thinocoridae; genus Thinocorus; species Thinocorus orbignyianus. Next base: position 754,746 of record VXBW01008039.1, on the reverse strand, counting down.
AAATTACCTGGCCTTGGTTGTTCCAGCAATAAGGATAAGCAAGGGCCTGTCTGCATACCGTTCCTTGGTATAATTGAGTCTTATCACTGTGAGACGAAACAGTTCTCCAAACAGTGTGCTGTTAATTTCAGAGTTTAGTTAGTTAGAAGAGGCCCAGCTAAGAAAGTAAAATTGTAAAACAGAAAATTGGTTCATTTTACCTCAAACCAGAAGAGACTCTTAAATGGTTTACTATCTCAGGAATTGCCTCATTAAAAATTATTTAAAATTGTCCAGTTTGTCTGCAAATAATGACATGAGACGCCTCTTACTAAAGCTATGTAAAGCTGTCACTTGTTCCTTAAGAGTCCGTGAATAGGAAGCACAATTGATTTTCATTCTTTGCTGAAATACTGATTGCATTTATTCATGCTAATGAAGTTGCAGAATATAGTAGATGTGGTACTGTACTGAAACAGATAAGGGTAGGTTTTGTGTTAAAGCTTCTCATATTGCAATGGTATGAAGGATTTCAGCTTGACAGCAAGCTCAGAAATATGGTTAGAACTGAACTACATATCTGACTCTTGATCATACAACTATGAAGCTGAAGTAATTCCATTAAAATCAGAGCGAATTTAGATCTTATGTAAATGAGAATTTTTCTAACTTTCCAAAGGCACTTTTTTTCTTTCTTTAATTCCATCACCTGGAATATCTCAATTCTTGTATGCTTGTTCTGGGAGTTTGCTGAGATTGTAGAAAATGATACTGCAAACAGAAAATATCCTAAGATCTCTCAGGTCTCAGATGAAACTTGGACTGGGACATCTGGAGCCTCTCCTATGTAGTCACTTTTCTCCTTCTTACATGTGTTCAAACAGACTTTCTCCTTGCCTGTACGTACTTTCAGGTGAAGGGGACACAGTGGTCCTTGTGTCAGTGCAATGCTGGATGTCTGGTCCCCATTTACAGTGTGATTTTTGCAAGGATGATTGGCAATGAAGTCTATGTACCTGCAATCACTGTATCCATTCAGTGGAAATGGTGAGCTTCCTGGTGTCCTCTTTAGGATGCAGAAATATTCTTTTGACATTAAGGTCATGGATTGAAGAGTACTACCCATATTTCACTGCTCAATTACTCTGAATAGATGCTAATTGCTACTCATTTATTTTACAACTGAACCTATGGTTAGGTCCTTGTGCACTTAGGCTATCTACAAAATACAAATCTGTCCTTGCCTTTAAAAGTTTGCAATTACAAACAACTAACACAGCATAGAAAAGAAGAGAAAAGAAAAACAGAGGAAGAGGGGTTAAGGACATTGCTAGAGATCACAAGGGAAGCCAGGTATCCTTCCACTTGCTCTGTTATAACTAAGTTATGGCACCACCGCATTTTTGCTAAGATGTGAAGAAGTATTGTTTTTATTACTAGTATTTTCTACAGAAGTAGAATGCTGCTTGGTTGCACAAGCTGCTTCTTGCTAAAGAAAAAGCTTCAGGGACATGGATTGTGACTGATAATTGTCTCAGATATTTTGGATGAGCCAAGTATTCATTGCCTCTGGGAAGGTGAAAAATTTTAACATCAAGAAGTTCCTGGCTCATGTGGGTGTAACCCAGTATATTTCTTTCCCTTCTGCATAGTATATTTGCATGTTATATGTGGTTATTGTCAAAGAGCTGCGTACGCCGACAGCAGCCAGAATATGTTACTTATCTCTTTCGACTTAGAGCTTTACTCTGATGTGCAATTAGCCCTTCTTCAATAACTGATAGATAATGCTTTTGCAGCTGTAGCTTGCTACAGCTGCGTAAGAAAGCTGACTGATGGACAGGGAGGAACAAGAATGATGAAGTTTAGCTCCAGATCTAAACTTAATGCTCGGAAGTTTCTCGTACATGAGCTTTATATGCAGGATCTCCTCCACTGATAGTATCTTGCACTGATTGCACTAACAGTTATTAGCTCCTTTTGGATGTGTTGGACTTTAGGAAGACACTTTCCTAACTGTAAAAAAACCAGCCCTCAATACAGTCAGCCCATAACTAAAACAGCCGAGAGACAATGTGTCTGCCTAAAACAGACTGGAGAGCACAGCCATAGCCCTGTTTCTGGATTATCTCAAATGCCAATAAGAGAAAAGATCTGCCATATTAGGAAGATACTAAACTCCTTACTTTATAAGTGCTTTGAATTATTCTGGGAATAGAGTTTACACTTTTTTCCTTAATTCTAAATGTTTTATCTTGTCGATCTTCCATCACTGAAAACAATTTCTTGTAAAGCATCTGCCTCAGATGATAACCTGCATTTTTCTGATTTATATTTATGAGTATTATCCATTAAAAGTAAATTCTTTACAAACTAAGGAATTTTATGCATTTTTGTGAATCCTCTCATCCCTTTAATCACAGCAGTATATTTGATTTTTTTTGTACTCTAAGAATTCTCTCTAATTCACATTTTTATTCCTTTTTCTGTTGTATTTGCAGCCCTGAATGTGTCCTGTATTGTGCAATACTTTAGTAAGTGTATCAACAGTGAATAGTGAGTAAAGGGAATGTATTAAGCAACATACTTCAAACTCGTGGTTTTAATTAGCTAGGGACAGGATTTAGCAAGTCACAGCTTTTATTTAAACAGTCTTGACACAGCTCAAGACAGCAACAGCAAATTTAACACTTAAGGCCATATTAACAAACATAGATGGTTTCAGATTCTCTCTTTAGAATGTTACCATTGCTTTAGATGATGCAGAGCAGTTGGAAAATTTTCTAAATAATTGCTGGTTGCAAGTTTCAAGATTTAGCTGTGAGTTATGTCCACTATATTCTATCCATGCAAATGCCTTGATTCCTTTTATATATCAGTGTAAGAGACTTGACACATCAATGATTATTTGGTGTTCAGATCTTTTACTGCAGGCCTGATTTGCCTTTATGTAGCAGTTTATACTGCCTATAACAACTGCACTATAATATTCCTTTTTTTGCACTCTGTGAAAATATCTGAAACGTGAACCTCTTTCCCTCTACATTTCAGAATGTGGTTTTTTTTTTTTCTTACTTTAAAGCTATGGGCCAAGAAGTACATTTTTAGCAGCATGTGTAGCTGAATAAATATACAGCTTCCATTAGTGTTAATTGGAGTTGCATATTCTACTTTGCCTCTCAAAGGGTTGAATACTTATGCCTAGCAGTTTAAAACAGAGTAGGACATGCCATTTGAAACTACAGACTAGTGCCAGAATTTCTGGCACAGAATAAACCCTAAATATTGAAGTAGTTTTAACATAGAGTTATGTCTAGCATAACCTTATGGGCTTTTACTTTTCTGTGCACATGCTGCTTTATTTGCATCCATTCATGATGTTGTTCACGTCTTAAATATATTACTAGCTTGGATTACCTGTCCATGAAGAGATATTCAGTGAGCTGGACTTTGCTCTTAAGACTTTTGCTTTACCGTTACCTATATTCTAACAAGGATTTTACTTAACCTTGACAAAGCTCTAAAGCTGTTGTTGGTTTCTGTAAGATGCTTAAGGAGATGTGACTGTATGCTAATTTCTACATAATTCCTTAATTAAGTGAGAACTCTTTATTGTCCAGACCTGTCTTCTGTATCTCAGATATAGAAGTGTATATTTAGGAAATATAGTAATAGCGGAGACCACTTTGTACCTATATAATGGCATTGTACACTCACTGAATAAAAAGGAAGAGACAATATCATAAGCAGTTTTCACTGAGTGAATATTGGAAGTTAAATATTCGAGTCTGAGGTACAGAAGTATCTCAAAGGAAAACTTTAACAGGAATTATCAAGCATCAAATTTTGAAAGAATGTAATTGTTGTAATAAGCAACTGCATAGAGGAGCCAAAGAGGAGATGCTGCACCTTGTTCTCACCAACAAAAGACAGGATGCTGGGTAACCTGAAACTCAAGGCCTACCTTGACTGCAGGGAACCATGAGATATTGAAATTCAAGATCCTTAAGGCAGTGAGGAGGGAGCACAGCAAGTTCACTGCCCTGGACTTCAGGAGTGCAGATTTCAGCCTCTTCACAGGTCTGCTTGGTATAGTACTATAGGATAAAGCCCTGGAGGGCGGAGGAGCCCAAGAAAGCTGGTGAATATTCAAAGATTGCCTTCTGCAAGCTCAGGAGTAAGGCATCCCAATGAAGAGGAAGTCGGGCAAAAATGCTGGCATGAACAAGGAGATTCTGGACAATCTCAAACAGAAAAAAAAAAAAAGAAGCCTACAGAGGTGGGAAGCAAGGATGGGTAACCTGGGAGGAATACAAAGAAATTGTCTGAGCAGCCAGGGATCAGGTTAGGAAAGCTAAAACCCAGGTAGAATTAAATCTGGCCGGGGGTGTCAAGGGCAGCAATAAAAGCTTCAACAGGTATGTTACTGATAAAAGAAAGACTAGAGAAATGTGAGCCCTCTCCAGAAAGAAACAGAAGACCTCGTTACCTGGGACTTGGACAAGGCTGAGGTACTCAATGACTTTTTTGCCTCAATCTTCACCTGCAAGTGCTCTGGCCACACCACCCAAGTCACAGAAGGCAAAGACAGTGTCTGGGAGAATGAAAGAGAACACCAGGTCTGAGACCAACCAAGGATACATCCATGGGACCTAATGAGATACATCCATGGGTCCTGAAGGAACTGGTGGATGAAGTTGCCAAGTGACTGTCCTTCATATTTGAAAAGCTGTGGCAGTCTGAAGTCAGTTCCACTGACTGGAAAAGGGGAAACATAACTCTTGTTTTTAAAAAGTGAAAAAAGGAAGGCCTGGGGTATCACAGACCAGTTAGTCTCACCTCTGTGCCCAGCAAGATCATGGAGCAGATCATCCTGGAATCTCTGCTAAGGCACATAGAAAATAACGTGATTGATGACAACAAGCATGGCTTCTCTACAGGTAAATCCTGTCGTCAAATTTGGTGGCCTTCTACAACGAGGTTACAGTGTCGGTGGATAAGGGGAGAGAAGCTCACATCATCTATCTGGAATTGTGAGAAGCATTTAATACTGTCCTATACATCATCCTTGTCTCTAAATTGGAGAGACATGGGTTTGACTGCTTGGTGGATCAGGAACTGGCTAGATCAAAACTGGCACTCAAAAAGTTGTGGTCAACAGCTTGATGTCCAAGTGGAGACCAGTGACAAGTGGATTTCCTCAGGGGTCAGAACCAGGACTGGTGCCATTTAACACCTTTCCTGGTGACATGGACAGTGGGATTGAGTGTAAGCCCAACAAGTTTGCTGACGACACCAAGCTGTCTGGTGCAGTCAACATGCTCAAGGGAAAGAAAACCACCCAGAGGGGACCTTGATATGCTTGAGAAGTGGGCCTGTGAAAGCCTCATGAAGTTCAACAAGACCAAGTGCACAGTCCTGCACATGGGATGGAGTAATCCCAAGCAAACACAGGTTGGGTGGAGAATGGATTGAGAGCAATTCTGAGAAGAAGGACTTGGGGGTGTTGGTGGATGAGAAGGTCAACATGAACTGGCAATGTACGCTGGCAGCTCAAGCCAAACATGTCCTGGGCTGCATCAAAAACATGGGCAGCAGATCGTGGGAGGTCATTCTGACCCTCTCTTGTTAGACCCCACCTGAAGTACTGTGTCTGGCGCTGGGGCCCCCAACATAAGAAGGACATGGACCTGTTGTAGTGAGTCCCAAGGATGGCCACAAAGGTGATAGGAATGCTGGAGCACCTTTGCTATGAAGATAGGCTGAGAGAGGTGGGATTGCTCAGCAACCCTTACAGCAACCTTCCAATATTAAAAGGGAGGCTACAGGAAAGATGGGGAGGGACTCTTTATCAGGGAGTGTAGCAATAGGATGAGGGTAAAAGGTTTTAAACTGAAGGACGGTGTACCTAGACTAGGTATTAGCAAGAAATTTTTCACTATGAGGGTGCTGAGGCACTGAACCAGATTACCCAGAGAAGAAGCTGAGGCCCCATCCCTGAAAGTGTTCAAAGCCAGGCTGGGTGGGACATTGAGCAGCCTGGTCTATTGGGAGGTAGAGAAGGAGGTAGAGTTGGAAGTAGATGATCTTCAAGGTTTCTTCCAACCCAAGCCATTTTGCAATTCTGTGTAGTTAGGATCCATTTTATCACATATATTAAAATAATTGCAGCAATTGTAGAATTTGTCATGGCTAATAAAACCCAGTTAATGTCAGAAGTTTCTTTTGTGAATCCAGAGGAATATAAAAAAATATTGGTAGTCCCTGGATTATTGGCTAAACAACTTCTATCAGTTCAGTAAAAAATTTCGTTTTCTGTCTTTGGTATGTTCATGCATTCTCTGTGTATTGTCTGCACACCTATAAATACTTAAAGGCTGGATGTCAAGAGAAAGGGGCTAGTCTTTTCTCAGTGGTGCCCAGTGAGAGGACAAGAGGAAATGGGCACAAATTTGTACATAAGAAGTTCCATCTAAACATGAGGATGAACATTTTCACTTTGAGGGTGGCAGAGGACTAGAACAGACTGCCCAGAGAGGTGGTGGAGTCTCCATCTCTGGAGACATTCCAAACCTGCCTGGACAAGTTCCTGTGCAACCTGCTCTAGGAGGACCTGCTTGTTAGGGGGATTGGACTAGATGATCTCCAGAGGTCCCTTCCAACCTCATATCATTCTGTCATTCTGTCTGCAAACAGATTGTCACTGCTGCCCCACTTGCCTTCAGCCTTCCTTCATGGGCAGTACTAGCAAGTCTGTCTGGTTTTCCAAGGTTATGGCATAGGCACAAAAATAAGAAAACAAGGACTGTACGGCTGTCCTTAGCAGTCAACCTGTTTGGGTCATTGCCTGTGTCGAGTTATCTCTATTTATAGACCATGCTTCTAAAAATGTGAAAAAATGTTTGATAAAAATGTTCATTTTATTTCTTTTTAAAGTCCAAGTCCATGCGAACATGGATTGTAAGACAGGGCCATTGTCTGTAGGAAAAAAAATAACACAACTACTGATTTTTTTAAGATTATTTTTTCAACTAAATGCTATTCAGATCACTTGCTTTCTTATTATCATTTTCTGCAAGACAGAATTTATTTGCAATTTGAATGTATGTGTTTATGCTGTGGTTAGACTTTGTGTACAATGTCACCATATAACTTGTTCCACTTCTTTCTGATGTTTGCTTTTTGTGCTTTAAAAGGTTTTTCTGTTTACTTCTTGAGTTCTATTACTTCCAGTATTCTTTAGTACAAACAATACACAGAGGGCTACTGTGCTCCAAGGAGATTACGGTCAGCAGATTTAAACTTCTCTTGTATCAAGACTGTTTGTAAAGCTAATACCTTTTTTCCCCTAAGAAACATCATGAAATTAGATTTTTCGCAAGTGTGGCAACGCTTTTTAATTTATGATAGGAGTCGGAAACCAGGGATGGAATGACTATTTAGCTTGTGACACAACTTAAAAAAAATGCATTGATTGGAAGAAGAAAAACTGTGATAAGCGTAATCGACAAAATATGACTAATGCTTAGTAGTTTGGGTCATTAATTGCAACAACAGCTTGAGATACATGCCATTTCTTCCTTCCCGTTTTTCTGTTTTCTAATTAATGTTATGTCTCCTTAGTGCTATAATGAAATCAAATTCATTTGGGGAAAAAAAAATAAAAAAAAAAAATTTGCTGTTCTTTCAACATTATTGCTTTGCTGCCAACACTAATGTTAACCCTCTGGCAGTTTCTGGCATTAGAGATCAACACTCATTGGATAAGAAAAAATATCTGAATTACATTTATATTGCAAAGTAAACTTCTTTTATTTATACTTGTGCCCTAGCACCAAGGGTAGTCAGTCATAGGCATATCTCCTCTCCTCTAAAACTCTCAGATCTCACTGGAGAGGAAATTGTTCCATCTCAGGAACTGATCTAGCAGGGCTGGCCTTCCCTCTGTTTTGACGGATCTGTGTTCAGATCTTATGAGACAGACTAAGGATGAAAGCACTTTTCCCAGGTGAAAATCTCATTTGTACTGTCTGATTAACACCACCACCTGGTGACACCTGCCCATATGGACTGGTGGTCCACCATAGTCAGAAAACACTTGTTATAGTTAGTTCTCACATTAAACAGCACTCCAATATTAGGATATTGAAGAAGAATCTGTGGTCTAAAGCTGCAACAGTATTTGACTGTAGATAATGTTTTCTTGGTTAATTTAGAACTTTAGTGGTACCTTATTATCAATATTAGGAAAATGAAAAAATGTTTTTAACAATCACTCTAATCTAGTTTTTAATTGTGTGCCTATGAGGTGCTTTTCAAATTTGCACGATCATTTTTTGGTAAGGCGATAGAATACATTAAGGTTTAGTAGGTACATGAGCAGTACATTCATCGGTTCTTAAACTTGCAAGAATTTCAAATATTGTTTTATACTTTGAATTTTCTACCCTTAGTAATATATGATATGTATAAATATGCACACACACACATATATATGGATAAAATCCCCAAAATACTAATCTCCCTTAACTTTCCTTTGAAATTACTCTTGTCTAAAAGTGTATGTGGATCTGTAGTTGGTTTTATTCATGCTGAGAAGTTTATTCTGGTCTCTTTGCAAATTCTCTTCTCTCCATTGCTCTTTTCTCAATTCGGCATCAAACCAAACATGTTGAAAATGCAAATATCTAAAAGCAAAGAACTGATTCACTTAAGGATCCAGTATGATCTGCAAAGACAAACTGAGCGGATTGTGGGGAATAATGTGCACCTAGGAAGACCGTATGGTTGAGTCTAGGGAGTGGAAGGGACAAGGAGGAAACGAACTATCAGCTGGAGCCTGTGAAAGAGAAAATTACCTGAAACAAAATCAAAAGCTCTCACATGAAGAATAGGAGGACAAGATTCTCCTGTTGGCATTGTGGTGTTCTGTCAAATGAACAGTGAGTGATTTGGTTCGGTTTAGATCTTGGACACCAACTAATGTTTACTCTGCAGATAGCAGAGCTGGTCTTCTAAAAATAGTTCATTCAGATTGCAAATATGCACAGATTGTACCAACCCTGAAAAACATACGCCTCCAAAATGTTGAAGAAATGATGAAGAGCCCATATAACACGAATAATTTTTTTTATGTATATAATTTCCTCTCTGCTAAAGTTTTAACTACTGCTTGGTGAGGTTTTGGGAACTGACACAATTTCAATCTCATTTTTCCCTTCTCTTTGCCTATTTCCTGCCTATATAAGCCCCTGTTCATTCTCATTTAGAGTCCTGCAGGAGAGAGCCCACTTATTCTGTCCTCCCCGTTCCTTCTTTCCCATTGATTATCTGCTTTTTTGAATTCATAGTTTACTTTCTGGTAGTGTTTGCAGGCCTCAGCTCTCTGTGCTGTGTGCCCGTGTACCCACACAGAAACAAACAAACAGCAAGCTTGAAGATAAGGTGATGGAAGATGCATTTATCATTTGCTCAACTGTTATGTAAAATGGAAAAAAGAGGTCTGTCACTTTTAGTTGTCCATGAAAGACTAGGCATAAGAAATTACTTTGTTTTCCTTTGCCACAGCTAGGGACCACTATTATTCATTATACCATTATTACGCATTATATGGATTGTGTAACTGCAGGTGATGATGTATATTTCACCAGGACTATCTCAAGTTTGATGGGCTCTTTAATGCATGTTAGGTTGTTTTTCTTTGGCTTGCTGCCTTTTCTACTGGAGAAAGTAAATTTACCTATTGGCATTTAGTTTTAGACTTTATCTGGGCTTTTTCTTTTTAATATGAAACATGCCCATGCCAGGGGGGTTGGAACTCGGTGATCTTTAAGGTCCCTTCCAACTCGAATGATTCTATGATTCTATGTGTCTTCCTATGCTCACTTCCTGTAATGGTTATGCCCATAAAAATTTTTGTGTTGCAAGCTAGACTGAAGGTACTGGAAATGCAAAACCGATTACTCTGAGATACTGTACAAAGAAAGATACTGTACAGTCAGCTAAGGCCAGCAGTGGTATGATTTTAGTTGTGTGCTAACTATTTGTGTCACATACCACTCTGCTTTAGGGTAAAGGGAAAGTTCTTTGGATCTGCTGAAAATAAAACAGAAATTCAGAGATCACGGTTGTAAGAAACATAATAGAGGAAAACAAAGAAACAGAAAGTGTAGAAGTAGCCGTAATAACTAGTTTGAGATGGATTATTTAAAGAAATAACTTTTGTCGCTCTGGTTTACTTAATGACTTTGTCTCTGAAGTAGTAAGTGCAGGGAGACTGCACTTTTCTCTGCAGAGCTTATGTTCTGCTGTTTTTACTTCATTATTCCCTGGAACTAAACTCTTCTGGAGAGAGCTGTTCAAGTCAGGTCAGGCACTCACTAGCCCTCATATTAGTACCTGAAATGCTTTTTTTCCTTCCCATGCTTATGCTGCCATGTCACTGCGATCACACCTGCCATTTCTTATCACAGCTAACCTGCCCTCTGCTGAAAGGGAATTGAATTATAAAGGCTTTCTGTACACAGCTACAACAAGACCCAACAGGTAAGGCAGATGTTCCTCAGGCTAATTTAAGAATCCTGTTTCCAAGGATCTGAGTAATTATTTTGTACTGCCATTAGCTGTTGAATGGTGGCACTCTGCCCGCTTTGGTTAATCTGTGAAAAGCCAGTTATGAAGGGAAAGGGTAGGTGGTGCTTTAACTCTAGCTTTGAAAAGTGAATGTTGCCAATACGGCAATATAAATGCCTATGTGATGATTTAATGGTTTGTTTCCTTTCAAAATCCAGCCTAAGCGTACACAACTCTGTTCTGAAATTGTGTTGTGGAAGTGGCTCTCTTAATGGTTTTAAAAGTTTCTTCCGAGTTGTGACAATGTCAGTAGCTGAGACATTATTCTCCACTTGGCATTTCTTTCATGTCACCAGAAACAATTTTTTAAAGTTAGGTATACTCTGCTTTTTATTTTTCATTATGCACTCTGTCTGCTTCTGACTGAGGCGAGCAAAACGTCTTGACAAGACTGCTAGAATGTAATAGAACCAAAAAGATGAAAAATGAGAATGAGGATATCCAGTTACTAAATAATCCCTTCTGTGATTATTCCAGTCTTAAAACTCTGCTTGTTAGCAAAGTTTTTAGAGTCAGATTTTATTCAGTCTTTGCTGTACCAGGGCTCAGTAATGGTGATGGTTGGTGATACAGTACATGATATGTGGTGTAACAATTTGGGCCCTAGGAAATAAGAACTAAATGCCTGGAGTTACTTTAACACCACTAATAAGTAGAAGTTAATACTCCCAAAATTTTTGGGGATCAGGCCCAGCAAGACTGTGACTTAATTTTACGTAAGTGACATAACACTATTCGATCACTTTTCACTGCTGCTTCTGCCTGAACTTTTTACAAGCTTATAATTTACTCAGGACTGGATCTGAACCAGTTCCTGTGCTGCAAGACCAAGACACAGCCCAGAGCGGTTCTTCTACCTGAGTGAGGAGTGTAGGATTTGGTCCCCTAGAAATAATTCACCATCCAGAAAAGGAAAAAAAATGTAATGATTAAACTGGGGAAACATAGGCTAGTGCTACTGGAAAACTTGTTGGATGCATAAGATGTTGCTCACTTTTATACTCCCTTGTAAAAAAAATAAAATATCTATAGTTATTGTAGGAAGATTTGGGGAAGCATCAAATCAGAATTAGAATGGCAGGAAAGAGTTTTTACTTATTATTCACAATACCAAAATAGATAAGTAGTTATTGATTAAAGTGATGCATGTTTAACAGCAATTTATAAATCCAGGACTCAAAAGATAATGTTTGTTTTACTGTGTTTAATTATTTAACATGCAGTGACATTTCTGTTTTGCCAACAGCAGCACAATAGGTCCCTAATGAACTGCACTGAGTTACTAATAATTAAACTATCAGGCAGAAGTAAGGGCATGTTATTAGATTAACATTTTAAAATAATCATTCTTTTGCTTTCCAAAGGAAACTCTTTCTGAGAGTCTTCTCCCCTACCCCAAAGCAACTAGACCTCAGCCTAGGACTTAAAAGAGCAAACTCCATTCATGGCTGACACTTATAGAATCCCTGAATTATGGATAAAAAAAATCTGAAGTTATTCATAGGACTATAGTGAAAGTCTGCTGTCAGTACTTCAGACTCTATCCTCTGAAAACAAACAAAAATGGATTGTTTGCCAGTGGTGTTGGTCTAGCTTTTTCCTTGCTTTCATTACCTTTTTATTCTGTGATTATTGGACTGTTTTAAGAGAAAAAGGCTTGGAGTACAATAAAAAGTTGATTTCTGTGGTTTCTTGAAGGGCAGTGTCAGCAGGCAGTGGACTTGTTGAAGGATGCTGTTCTCTAGGGAGCAGAATATATTAGCTTGTGTAAAGAATAAGTTGGTGATGAATAAAAACACTAGTCTAATATCTTCAAGTAAAATTTTTTATTTTTTTTTCTAGAATAAAATATTCAGTTCTGCTTGCACATCTTCAAAAGGATATGGAAGAAATAAACAGGGTGTTGAAAGGGAAAGCAAGAATAATTGAGGTTACAGAACAGGAATAATATGAAAAGAGATTGAAAATACTAAGCCTTTTTATTTCAGAGTAGAATGAATAAGAAGAAATATGATAAAGTGATCAGAAGTAATCACTATTATAGGGAAGTAGATCAGGAACAGTATTCACTCTTTCTCTTAAAACTAAACCAAGAAATTATCCAACAGAATGAAAAGGAGGCAAACTCAAAACTGATAAAAAATACTTTCACTTGGTTCCCTGGCAGAATTCCTTGACAAAAGGTGCCTCTGAATTACAGAATTTATCAAGACTCTTTTTTTCAAAAACTGTCTGATAACGCTAAGAAATATTCAAAATGTGCTGGTTAGATCACCTCCAAAGTTCCCATTTTCACTCAGAGATCATCTAGCTATTGGCAAAAACTTAATTTTTGCTTTGGATTATTCAATAACCAGGCTTCACTGGAAAGTAGGAGGATCTAGCTTGTGTCAGAGGCTGGTTAAGGAGTAGATGGCACACTGCTTTTCTTGCATCCGAGATGAGGTGCTTTTGATGCCTTCTTCCCTTTCAATCAAGTTGGGAAATTCAGATGAGCTGAACCAGTTAGTTTTGTACTATTCATCCACAAAAGTTGTGATGTAGAAGTGTCTGGGAAAGGGACTGTCCTTGCTGGTAAGTAGAAGTTGTAAATGGAGAGAATGTAGCATAAAACTGTGGCAATGAAGTCACCAAATACATTTTCTAGATGGACTTCTATATCGTTGAGAAACATTTACAGCTAAGCAGAATAAGGCCTCATTTGTATTTAAAAATAATCCAGATTCAGTAAATGATGTTGAGAAGCTAATGTAGCAGGGGAAGTGTGACTAGAAGGGAATACTGCATAGAGCTGTAAGGAGAACTCCAGTTTACCTTGAAAGAGGGCTTGTTTTTTGGCTTCACTGAATTTTTCCCCACCTATAAGAAAATAGCATGGCTTACTTGTCTTTTTTGTCAAATGCTAGGGTAGGCAAATGAAGGACAATTTTTTGTGCAGTACTGCCAGAAGTCGATGTGGATGTTTGGGCTCATATGGAAAACAAAGACAACATGCATGTACTTAGTTATTTTACTGATGTTAGCGTTACTAGGACGATATTTTATGCATGGTTCATTTATGTGGTTTTAAGACTGACACTGCATAACGCCTCCTTGGGTGCATACGTCCACCTTTAATCCATGTCACCCTTAGGTCAGGTCAGGGTCTAACACCATACTAGTGCTAAATGGGCAAGAGTAAAGTGATCCTGGGCTGGTTCCGAAAGTATCCCATTAAACAGATGTGCATCCTTAGGCATATTGTATATCTCACTTTTGCTTCTCTAGTCCTTAATCTTAGAGTAAACACACATCTGACTTACTGCAGACCTAAGTCCTCCACTTGACTAGCACTAGATATGGCTTTGGGCCAGTATTTTTGAGCGTACGCATCCTTTAGAGGAAAAAGAATCTTAAATGTTCCATTAATGATAAAAAGTCTGCAGTGGATCTTTCTAAAAATTGAATTATTTTCTTCAAGTTGGTACCTTAAATTGTAAAGCCATTAGCTTGTCATCAAGCATGGAATCTTTGTCTATTCCATATTCCTATAACTCACGCATTTTAACAGGCCTAGGTCCTGATGTGAAATGTCTCACCACTTTGAAGCTCTTAGAGCTACATATTGACTCAGATTACATTCTCTGCGGTGTTTGGCAGCAGCCAGCTGGCGTTCTAGAGAGGCTTCAGGTATCAGCATTTCTCATCCGTGCAGGCTCTTCAATTCATGCAAATCTCTTATAATGTTTTTCTAGTAAAAACTTTTGTTGTACTCTATTTATACATCTGGGGAGATTTTGCCTGTTCCCCAAATACATTGCTGCTGGATATTTGCTTTAAGTAGCCTAAAATAATTCATTTGCAGCCCAGCTTTATGCTGCTCTGCTTTGGATCCATGATTTATCTTAATTCTAACATTACTGGGAACCCTTTAGCAGTGGAGGTGCTATCCCAATGTTACTGTGCTTGCCCTGGCAAACAGGCTGAGAAGCTGTCTGCGTAACACTCATGTTACTGTAAATATGTACAAAGACTGCACTTGCATGAAAGACAAAGCAACCAAAGGCACCATACACTGTATTTTAAACTTTAAAATTCCATACTATACTAGAAGAAACCTGAAAATCAAACCAGTTTTTACAACATTAGTAGAATTTAACAACTCCGTTTTAAAATTTTCATTACAAAGGATTTTCAAAAGTGGTTACTAAGGGCTTAATTTTGCTCCCAGTAAAGTAGATGTTGCTGAGTTGCACCCTGCCTGGACTAGCAGACTGGGAAATCTGCCAAAAAATTCATCATTAAATGGTCCTTTAGGCTTGGTCCAAATCACAAATTGGCAACTACCTTTTTCTTGAGCAGTGGCCTGCACAACATTTCACAAGAGCTGGCAGAATTTTTACAATAGGGAGATTCAGGCTAAACCATTTCCAGTTTTCTGTCTGGTTTTCTTGAGCAGTCATATTCCTTCCCAAAATGTTTGCTTTTACTCATGAATGTTATGAGTATCCTTGAAATTGGTATGGATAACTCCAGCATTTTGCTGTTTCTATTGGCAGGCAGGCAGAGAGCATGTTGTGTCACGGCCGCACTACTGTCAATCTGACCACCTTACATGGAGAAATTCATAGGTACTGTATAAAGAATACATTGTATGAAAAGTACATTCTTTTGTGTTCTTTTTTCACTTTGTGAAACACGGGCAAAATGAGTGGTATTACTTCATACTGCTACCATTTGAGTGTTGGACACAAAATGAAGAATATTCCTATCATTCCCACGTGCACTTGAATGCTGCCAATTTCCTACCAGCACTTTGGGGATGGGACAACTAAGAGCATTCCCGGATCATATGTTTTGTAAACTAAATTAGACTGGATTGCTGAGGAGGTGCTTTTTTAATGTTCATGTAATTCACTTATGCCTATTTATATTTTTTCTGAAAGTCTGAGGAGCCTGAAAAGGAGTGCATGGGAGAACTTCAACCCACTTTTGCAAATCGATGAAACTCAGCTAGTACGTGGGTTATTCAAACTGAATCTCAACACAGAATCTTTTGAAATTTGCTCATCTGTCAAGAATATGCTATTTCATTTAAACTATGAAAAGACTAAATAGATTTCATAATTTAGTAAATATTTTGGCTTCTGACAGCTCTTTTTCTTCTGCTCTGCCTTTTTGAGACGTTTTTTCCTCCTTGATGCCATTAATGATGAGACTTACAGGTGGCAAAAGAATTAATTTGGGGAAAAAAGTTAGGAGGAGAGTTTCTTGCAATAAGAAGTTCCCAATTCCTTTTTTTTTTCT
>VXBW01008039.1:711955-738830 GCA_013400375.1 Thinocorus orbignyianus | reverse complement strand
TTTTTTTTTTTTTTCTGTTTACATCATATAGCTAATTCTTATCATTTTAGGAAACTAACCTGAGTATTTGGTAGAGATTAGTTGGATTGGACCTCTTGGATTTGGGCCCCTTCTGCATACAAAAGCAAAGCTGGAAAAATTCACGTTGAATCTTTTTCTGTGTGATGCAGCAAAAGGTTCAGAAAAGGTTAATTTTATTTTTACCTTGAAGAATCACGATTTGCCAGAAACTATGCTTTCAGAACCTGTGAACAGTCCATTTATTTGCCAGCATCAGAATGAAGCTCAGAGTTCCAGCGAAAACATCTTTTTGTCTGCTAATGTAATGGGTGCTTATTTTCTGCATCTTCATGTTCCTTAGGAAAGCATCAGGGTTTCATTGTAAATCCATTATGTCTCCCTTGGTCAGAAATTATAAATGACAACTAGTCCCAAGGTAAAGAAAAGAAAGTATTATTTTGTAGAGTAAAAAGGGGTTAAATCACTTTTTATCATGAATGTCCTCCTGGTTATGACATATTCAATGTATTATTTAGTTTAAGTGCATGATTAAGATAGAACCAGGGTACTTCTGGGGAGCATTTTCACAGACGTTATACTTACCTCATTCTGTGGTACAGAAGAAAGAGAAGTGACATGTCCCTTTGTGAACCTATCCTTTTAGAATTAGGTTATAGATTATATAGTGGAGTGAGATCCTCTATGAATTTCTGGGTCAGAGGTACTTTGTTTTCTTTCTTTTATACAGCAAACCCCTTGTATCTTTATTAAAAATTTATTTGCTGTCAATAATTAAATGCTTATTATTTGATCTTTAATGGGGTCATGATTCCCATATTCCCATATTAATGAAATAATGCAAAAGTAGAAAATGCCTTTCAGTTGCAAAAAGTACTTATTATTCTTTCTTTGTTCTGAGTAAAATAGTTTATCTTAAATTAAAAATAGAAAAAAAATGAATTTTCTTTAATCTTAGAATTAAATTAGTGCTAATTAGTTCTATTTTCTCTACAACATTCAAATGCTAAAGTCTTAGTCATTTCTTCAGAGTATTAATAGTGCCCTTTGGCTGTAATCAAGATTATCTTCAATTAAAAGCAATACAGCTAACTGAGTTACATTAACAGTTATTGTTCTCAAATCACAGGGTTAAGAACACAAATTCTGTGTGTTTTCAGCATGGGTACGTTGCAAGGGTGTGTGGTACATGGACATTTTATTTACAAGGTAAAATGAAAAACCACTAACATACAGTGTTTACTGATTAAATGCTTTCATATGTGTAACACACTTCTAACAAAGTATTTTTTAAAAGTGGTGATGTAGATAGAATTTAAAGATAATGCGGTAAGGTAAGACATTTTTTGGATTTGGTCAATGTTTGAGTAGTCTCTCTCCACCCCTGTACACCCCTCCCTAGCACTTTTTTACTATAAACTCTGTAAATTATGGGGTATTTTCAACGAGTAAGTACTGCTTGATGCCCACAGCTGTTATTCTCTTTTGTGAAGAGTTAAAAAGCCCTTGCCACTCTGCAATAATTCATCTTATTTTATTAATGCTGTTTCTTATTTTAGAATATTTGTTATATACAGTAACTGTGGATTTCAGCTGAAAATAGAAGCATTTCATTCAAATTCCTAACTGTATCCAATATGAATAAATGCTGGTCCCATAGAAACAGAAAAAAAAGTTTTTATCCATGTTCATAGAACATTTCTTCAAAAATTAAGCACACTACTGTGTTTACAAACAAAAAGTACAAATATCTTGAGCAAACAAAACTGATGAGGGGAACCATGCTTGCTTGTTAACAGATTCCCACCCCAAAAGTAGACTGTGATTCTGTCTCAGCAAAAGTTAATAACAGTTGGTGATACAAAAAAAAAAATCTTGAGAGTTGCAAAAATATTCTTGCGGTATTTCAATATGCACCTGCCAGTATCACTTCTGTAATGTACTCCAGCCAGCTTCGGGCACTTCTAATGGAATCCAATACTTGACAATTTCCATCAGTTTTGTTTATATTTTTACGTTAGATGCTTTATCAAATTATAATCTTTGGTTTTGCTTTTTTATTATTTTTATTTTTTTTATTTTTTATTTAGAATCACCAATTAATAATCTGCATATCATGACAACACTTTTTCTGTGTTGCTACCTTTCAGGAGCTAATGATGTAAATGGCATAACTGGACAGACACTCTCAGTGAACCATCTTCAAATTTTAGCAGATTTCAAGGATTTTAAAATCGGTTTTCTCAAAGCACAAACACAAGCAACGGTTTTCTTTGAGCTAACATTTTTATTCTGTGGAGCAAATACCCTTTTTGAATCTCAAAATGCTGGCACAGCCATCTTAGTTTGACACTGAGGCAATAAATCAAAAGGGATGGACAAAGATATGAAACTGTGTCCTTCAGAAAGAGCATTGTGTCCTTACATGCAAAAATAATTGCTTTCTTGGAATGTGACAAAAGAAAATTCAATATAAAATACAGTGTTAACAGACAACAAATCTAATTTTTAGATTTTTCTTTTTCTACCTCAGTCAGGAGGGTTTTCTGAGGAATCATATATCTTTGGTACAATATGTAACTCAGTATGTAGGAGGAGTTTAATGCTTTCCTTCTTGGAGGAAAATTAAAATTTGCTAAACTTTCTCAGGATCTTGCAGTCTTTGTCCCAGAATGTGACTTTAAATAAAATGAAGAAACAAAACATAGAGTCAAAACAAAAAGTCCCAATGACTTCTTAGATTCTCCTGTGATTTAGATGAGACCGAGTAATACTCTGGAAAACTGCTACAGTGTTTTGTGATTATAGAACTCTCCTATCAAATGAGGAATAAAGGGGTGAAGTATCTATTAATTTTACTCATTGGCCAGTATGTTGCTTACCTCTTTCTTAGGCCTCATTCTTTTCTGCTTGTAAGAGAAGTAGGGATTTTAGGAGACAGATTTCATAACCCTCCTCTCCACTTAGAGGAAATGCAGGAAAATGGGCATATTTTACACAAATCCTGCATTTTTATATGAATGTATATATTTTGGGGTGGGAGAGGGTGGCTATGTATTTATAGGGTATAGGGAAAAGCTTTGTCTCTATGTGTGATTTTTCAAAAGACAGAAATGGAATTCCTTATCTGAGTTAAGCAGGACCTTAATTTTGACATTAAACAATGTATTTAATAGAAAGAAAAATGTATTAAGCTTGAAGAAAGTTTATAAGCAAATCTTCTTTCCTTTAATCGGCATGCCCCTTGACAAAATATACAAAACTTGACTCCATCTTGTATCTCTCTGTTTTAGCAAGTTTTATCTCTTCACAGCTTCACGGATGCTGGAGTAGTCAATACAGGTTACAGGAGCCTTAACTGTACGTAGTAATCTAGATGTAGTTGCAGTTTTATTTTGAATTGTAAGTCTTGAGCAGATGTTAGTCCAGGATTTCAAAGGCTAGTGTCTTCTATCTGTCTTTACCTGTGGGCAACTGGAGATATTTTATAGAAGAATTCTGTCTTTAGTTCTGCTGCTGGATTTTATACCCAGAAGTAGAAAGTATTGAGAAGCATGTGCAAAGAAAGAATAGGATAGAGGCAGTCTGGGGCTTTAGGGTGCCTGATTCTGTATTT
Organism: Thinocorus orbignyianus; assembly: GCA_013400375.1. NCBI lineage: Eukaryota > Metazoa > Chordata > Aves > Ciconiiformes > Thinocoridae > Thinocorus > Thinocorus orbignyianus. The sequence goes on along the minus strand of VXBW01008039.1, from coordinate 735,196 downwards.
TCATCTTTCACAGTGAGATTAGCTGGTCTAAGAGTATGGTAGGCTATATTCTGATCACAGTCATTAAGAATTTGTCACAGTACAGTTAAGACTGGGATTTGCTATGTTAGGTATTTTGCTATTTATTCCAGGCTTGTTCTTTTCTTTCCAGCAAAACCTATATTTATATTTATTTACATATGAAAATGTGAAGAAGAGATACACAAAATACTTACTGTAGCAGTGATGTGTGCTCAGCTGTACCTGGTGTACAGGTCTACACTCATGTATCTCAGTGAACCTCAGATGATTTCCCTTTATGATATGTGAAAGAGAATATGCTGCTTCTTAGTTGTATCATTTTTATGTGGTATTTTGCTGGGTAGAAGAAAGAATTGCTGTATATTATCTCTCTTCGGTTACCAACTGATGCAACATCAGTTAAGGAAAATGGCCTATAGCATCTCAATTTCAATAGACTTTGGATCTATCTAGAAAAACTTGCCAAGATTCCTCTGAATCTTGACGGGAAACTCCTTGGAATCTAATTCAGTTTTGTTTTTTTCCTTTCTCCAATTTTTTTTTTTTTAAGCTCTCCATAAAACCAGCTGCTCAAATACACATTTTATATGAGTATTTCATTTCCCAATTTTCTTTATTAGCCAGGAGAAAATATTAAAATGAACATAACTGTCAGCCTGAAAGCTGTGACACTAAGAGTATTCAGACTAGCTAGCTGATCTGAGTCATTATATGTAAAAAAGGAAGAGTAGGCCAGACAAAAAAACCCTTTTCTCCTTAATCACATTGTGGCAAGAATGATGAAAAAATGTTTTGTCTCATAAATCTATATGTGAGCTAAAAACATAAAATTAAAAGTTCATTCTCTACAGAAAAATGAGGAAAAGAACCAAAGAGCTCCATCAGCCCCTGAAGCTCTACTTTCAATTAATAGAGCTGTACATTAACTCCTCTGATGTTATTACATTATGAAATTCACAGTAAATTAAAGCAAAACCTGCTCTTCATTGAATTTTCAGTCTGATTTGAAATCACAAATGAATCAGAAATGTTTATGTATATACAGAAAAGGTCAATCACTTCGGTACCTCACCAAGAACCACCCTGAAAACCCAGTCCTCTCACCAAATGTGGACTGTTGTGCGTCCAGCTGATGAGGTTCCCCTTGAGCCCAGGCTTTGGGGAAGGCAGCTAAGAAAACGAAGTGCAGTATTGTAGCATTCGGCATTTTTACTTTAAATGAAGGATATCTCTTTAGTAAATTCCTGATATTTTTTTGATGTTTTGGGGTGTAGTTCATGTGAAAATGAAACAATAATTTTCCAGGTATGGTTAGTGATGTGCAAGAAATTGTCTCAATAAGTTTCAGAAATTTGATTGACGAAATGAAACATGGTCCTGACGTCAATTTGCTGAGATTAACTTTTAATGAATATGACTTTAAAAGCATATGCAAAGTTAAGATCGGCCACAAAAAATGCATTTGGATATGGCATTTAAAGAATGATATACATAATGTATTGAAAATTTACTTTTATAATCTACAGAAAATTATTCTTGTTGCTGACTCTCCCAATTTGTGGGTGCTTTGGCAATGAAAATACTAATTACAAGCAAAGGAAAATGGAGTTATGTATTTTTTAATTAATATTACCTGTGTGACAAATAATGACCTCTTAAAATGTTAGTGTATGTGATTAGGAAGTTCTTTTACAGTCTAATCCTGCTTATCTTCCGCGTGCAACTTCTCTCGTAAGTTAAGGAATGGATGTGGTCTTGCAAAAAAGAATTTGGCCAAAACTTTCCCCTGTGGTATAGAATTATCATGCTCATTTTGCACTCTTTATATTTTTTTTTCTTTTTTTTTTCTTTCTTTTTTTTTCTCTCTTTAGATTAGAGGTATTCTTAGTGAAGATAATGAAAGAAGTTCAGAGTGTCTTCAATAACAAAGTGGCAAGTCCTTTGACAGAGAGTACATACAGTTTAATTAAGGATATATTAATTTATACTATATTTACCTTTTTTGAGTCTTTTAATAAACCACAGTCCAGTTTGAGAATTTAAAGCCTAAGAAAACAGCTGAAAGAATTTGAAAATAAAAAGAATCTTGGCAGTAGCATTTCTGTGTCTAAAGAGTTATCAGGAACATGCTGAATTACTCTCTGAATCTGTCAGTTAAAGGACAAGAGAATACCAGCTTAGTTTGTGGAAAAAAAATGTCTCCATTCAGAAAAAAATAATAAAATCTCACTGTACAGATAAATAAGCAGGTAAATAACAATTTCGATAAAGGAAGGCATGCAACTGGAGATTTTAAAGAACTGTTGGCTTTCCCTGATAAATGTTTATTTACGTACAGGCGACTCTACCTCGGGTCATGGAATTAGACAAAGTGATCTACTGAGGTCCTTTAGATTTCTAAAATTGTCTGACTTATTGTGAGAATTTATCAGCAAAAAGGTTATAGAAAAAACTGTTCTGTTAATAAGTTTTGTGATTTTAAGGGAGAAATGGACTTCCTTCTCTTTTGCTATCTTCTTCTCTGTTTATATTTCAAAAGTGATGACACCAATTTTCCAACTTTCTTTTTATGATGATTTGTCCTCTAAAATTTATCACAATAAATATTTGGCTTTTTGGTAATCTGTGAGTGACTGTGCTCAAGATGTCTCCTCCCTGTTCTACACACAGTTGCACTCTGCTAGCAAATCTGTCTCTATCTTTTCATCTTCTACCTCTAATATCATTTAAAGGGAAGAAATGCCAAAAATGCCTTATGCCTCATAAGAGAAGACAAATTAACCGCATATAGTTTATTCTTCTCACTGACTGATAAGAGGAGTAGTTGGAGGTGTGGTGACTTCAAGAGGCTGGGTGATTGCAGCCTGTTTCTCCTCAAAATAAAAATGAAATTAAGTTTTTTCTAGCCCACTATTAGCTGAAAACTGGGGCTATTGTGAGGTTGATCCTCCTTCCACAAAGAGGTGGGAGAACACTGGAATTGTTCCCTAGACCAGATATTGTTCTTCTCCTCCCCCACAGCAAAAAAAGAGGTTTGGTTCCAAACATGCACTGTTTCTTCATAGAGATCTGATAATTGGCACTTAAAATTTATCATAAATTACTTTAATAGCAACTTTGATGCAACTATTGATGCCCTAAAATAATTATATAATTTAGTTGTGATTCTCTTTAGACTGTTTACTTTTTGCAATAAGCGAAAGAATACTCATGTTACCAGAACTGTTCTGCATAGCACAAAAAATGTAGCTTTATCTAGATGTACTTGACAACTCTGTATTTGATACAGCCACATCGAATAGAAGTGAAAAATCTGATTTTGTATGTAATAGTAGAATACTTTCTAAAGGAAAATAAGCGAGGAGGTGGGTGAGTGAATAGCCTTAACATAAAGCAACTCATACATTATTAATCTAATTTCCTATAAAGTTTGAACAAAAAGCATGTTGAGACATTACTCTCTGTTTCCTTGTTAGACTGTGTTCATAATGCCCTCTCCCATTTTATGTAACATATTTTTCAGCCTAAATAAGATATTCTTGAAGCCTCAGGATTTTCACGCCTTCAAAGCTCTCTGTTTCATTTCTAAATATTATAGATTTTGAAGCACAAGAGGCTTTAAGTTTGGTACCTCAAAGGCTGTTCACCCTTTTAGATAACCCCCAAGTTGGCTTTCATATTTGCTTATTACCCAAAATTCTTCACAAGAAGCTTCAGCCTGTTTTACAATTAAAGGCTTTGATCACATTTACTGTAGCTACGTAAAATATTTCTGCATTAATGTTACATGAGTTCACTTTCTGTATTAGGCTAGGAGTTTACCTGATAACCAGTATCTACGTGAATCCTTTTCAAACATAAATAGTAAACTTAAGCATTTCCATCCTCCTCACTGACCACAGGCAAGGAAGAGAGCTTCTCCTGTGAGCTGTCCCTGGATGCTTACTGTGAAAAAGCTGCAGTGTTGCAACCCAAGACTTTGGGATCAAGCATTACAGTATGTCCATTCCTAGACAATCAACGCTGNTTTTTTTTTTTTACTTTAGGTATACTATGTGTCTGGAACTGTTTGGAAGATTTATTCACCTGTACATGAGCTTTAGGTTGTGGTACTGAGTAGCAGAGCATTCCCACATACTTAGGAACAGCTTTGATTCTACTATGTTCAATCATAGCAAAAAAGTATGAGAAAGGCTACTATGTATTTGTTATTCCTACTGGTAATTCTTATTGCACTTATATTAGTGTAATATGCCAGTTTCTGATTCCTCTTTGTAGTACGTTTTCCAGTTTTTTGTTAAATTTGGTTTTAATTGCCTGTTCACAAGAGAATTACCTTGAGAAATACTGAGGTATGATGAAGATAACATTATGCTTTTGGTTCCTTTGCATAAGGAAATTACTGAATGCCTAATTTACTGCATAAAAAGTACTTCTGGTATAGGTAAATGTTGAAAGAATGGTGTACTTTTTATGAGACATACCTGAACAAAATTCTTATTGATTCCTGCCCTAAAATTCAATAAGCTTTATTTCAATGACAGCTCCCAAGAACATGCCTATCTTTTGTATACGTAGAACAGCTTTCTGTTATCTTTTGTCTGCTCCATCTTTCTGAATTACAAGACATAAATTAATTTTTGAAATGGCATTGACCAGTGAGATACATCAGGTAAACTCTATGTAGCTAGAAATTTCAGAGCTACTTTGCCTGTTTCATTTGGAAACTTTTTGAATTTTATAACCTTCACTAGTGTTACAACATGTTCATTGCATTTTTTCTCTAGTTAGATATGAGAAGAATGCCGTATGAGGTATGTGAGACAAGAAAGTTCTTCTAGTTTGGTGAATAAACTTTACTAGAGTTTAATCTTGCTCAAATTTGTGACAAATTAAGTATAAAATCTGTACTTAATTACTATTGCAGGAATAGTATTTTTTTTTGTACAGTAATTTTTGTCTTTTTTGGCTGTCGTGAAGATGAATTCTTTTAAATTAGTAAAATTCCCTGAACGTTTAATTTTTCATAGTTTTGTTGTTGTTTGAAATGATGATTCCACTGGTATTATCAGAAAAATCTCATATTTGAGTATATGCTATTTTTAATGACATTTCAGGTTTGGCATATATGGACACACACGCCACAAGCAAACCACCCTTCTTACCCCAAAGAAAAGAAAAGCTAAGGTAGTGTTTCAGCATTTACAGAAAGGAATATTTTGGTATGTTTTCTCTTTACTACTTATAATTTTGGTGTTTAAATACAGAAAACTGGAATATAGTACTTTTACTGTTTTGATACAAATAGAAAAACCTTCATTCAAACTATTTCAACCAAAATTTTAAAAAATACTTATTTATAGGAAGTGTCATGTTTAATATTTTATCTTGAGAAAACTAACGCATTCATAGAAATATTTCAGGAAAACACTGGAAATTTTTTCCTGGCTCTATTGCTTTTTTAGGGCAGTACTGACAACTTCAAACCACTGAGAATGAGTCTCATATTCACCAAAGTATGCAATTCCTTTGCCATATATACCTTCGAATCTCCAAAATTCTGCAAGTTTTTTTAATACTAAAGAATTAGTGATCAGGATACAGAATCTTTCTCTTTTTTTTTTTTTTTCATCTTTGTATGATTTTCTGACATCAGTCCTTTCACTGACTTCACCAGTTTGTTCTTTACATTATTTATACTTAAAGAATGAATAAGTCTAGCCTTAAACTTTATTTTATCTTCATTGCTAGGACTGATAGTCTTACTTGGTTTTTTACCAATTAGTTTTGCTAAGTGTACCTTTCCACAGAGCATTCCTCCTCATCTCCTATGCTGTAACTTGTAAATAAATTAAATCTTTCAATTTTAAATTCTTCTAGAAGGAGATGACATTGGTCTTCTGTATCATATGATTCTTGTTCATGTTACTGGTCATATTTCTTCTATAAAAACTCTTTTGATTAATTCTTCTCATTAGTCAACTTGGTAAAAAAATTACTATAAGAAGCTTAAAAGCTTGGGTTGAAAGCCAGAACAGAAGCAGAAGATATCTTGTTTGGAAGTCACTATTTTCCCTTGAAAATGTCTGGTTTTCTATCAGGTTGTCATTTGAGGCTGCTAGAAGTTTTTATTACTCAAGGTTAATTGCCTCTTGCACAATTATCTCAGATTTCTCCTGAGAATTACTGATAGTGTACTCTTTCCTTCTGAAATAAAATTATTTTTTCTGTCAAGAAAAATGTGACAACTTTTTAACGTTTTTTTAAAAGGTAGAATAAATGGCATCAGGACCGGTATTCTTCCGCCTCCACGTTCTGTTTTTTCACCTCTCCTAAGGATATTGTTTTTCTGTTATTAGGTAAACCTTCTTCAGATTGACATGCTAGCTGAAACTGTGTCATATATTAGTTTGATGAATATAACTAGTTGCTTTCTTGGGAGACTAATTTTCGACTCTTATGCTTTTGCGAATGCCACACTGCCAAAACACCTTGGAGTGTTTTTAATTTATCTGTTTACACAGTTCAGACATGGATTGTCTTTCTGAATACTCACATAATCAGAAATGCTTTTTGTTACATGTATGTGTCTTTCTAATAGTACACTAGTTCACTAAAAGTCTCTGGGAAGTAAGCTGCTGGAAATCCATAGTCCTGTCTAACTGCTTGCAAATTTTTCCAAACGGTTCATGTATTTTAAATAAATTACGGGAATATCACAGGTAAGGGTAAGATAATAAATATAATTGTAAATAATTTTTGTTTCTGGAAATACCTTTCCCAAAAGGAACACCCCGCAAGGTGACTCTTGCATCAGCTGTGACATAATTTTAGAATTTCCACTTCTGTGCAAATCCATGGAAGGGAAACATCAGAACATCATGGTCCCAGGGCTGGCAGAAGTAAGACTGGTACAGGTTTTGATTGACTGTGGCTTCTGCCAGAGCCTTATGTTCACAACTCCAAAGGATGTGGAGGGCAGGATAGAGTTGTCACTGACATCCCACCATATTTGTAATTTAATTTGTAATGTGTTTCTTGTGTATTTCAGTGATTTAGGAATGGGAAAATTTATTTTCCTTTGAACAAAAACCACTGAAGATTTTCTGAAAAGTGCCTGATTGGAAGTGTGACAAATTAAAGACATTTGAAATTTTTCTTAAGAGATTTTCAGATGTTGGGCAGATGTTATTGTTTGCTGACCTAGAACTTTGCAGAAAGACAGAAAATAATTTGATGCACTAAGAAAACATTGATTACACACACTAAATAGCCCCAGTAAAGTATTTCCCTCATGGCTTGCACTTCCAAGGTTATGGTTAAACGAGCACCCCATGTCATCAAATATACAGAAGGTGCCTTTGCCACTCTGAGGGGATGATCCTAGCATTTAAATAATGATTTACTGCTGCTTTTATTAGAACAATTATTGGTTATTTCAGACTTGAAATGGGCAGATTAAGCTCTGTGAACCTCACAGCTGAAACCTCACAACACTGGCAATTTTCAGTGATTAAAGTAATTTACTTTATCTATAAAATGTAAAGATATTTCATAATAGCCATGCAGCAAGTACAGGGAGGTGTAGTTTTCCTGGAGATAATCAGACCTCTGGGGATAAAGGGTCCTGGCTGCACCTCATGCATTGCAAGACCCAGAGGGCTTTATTATCTGATGATTACCACACCCCCATTTCCATGTCTTTTTGCTTAATTAATCACAGTAATATTATTGCCCAACTTCAGACAACAAAAATAATGAGAGAGGCTTTAAAAGATTCAAAGACTAGAGGAAAAACAAGAGATCCCATAGGAAAGTACCCATAGTAAAACTGAGGTTTGCAAATCACTGAGATCTATTAAAAATGATGCTTACATTTTGTAAAATGCCTTCTTTAATATAAATATAATTATGTTTTAAATATTGTAATGTGTATATAGAATATAAAACATATACTTGTTTTGATCAGAGGAGATAAGATGCTATTTTTAGTACACAAAAAAAAAAGCATAGCCATAACACTGAAGGTTACAGCCACTTGCCGTTTTCTTTCAAAAGCTTGCCGTATTCACTGTGTTGTTCCTTATTTGGTCTGAGTACAGTTCCATGTACATTCTTATTTCTTTTCTCTCTTCCTAAATTAGTAGTTGATCATCCAGTTTATGAGGACAAATTGAGAGTAAGGTCTTCAAGTATTACCTGTCAGAACTTCTTCAGAAATCTTCATAAGTAAGTATGATTAAAATTCTACTATATTTTCATCTTTCCTGTTAGTATATCCTTCTCTGTCATACTTGACAGTTGTTCATACTGTGCCTCAGTATAATCGTCTGTAGAATAAGTGCTTAATTTTTAAAAAAAGCTGGGTGAAACGTAATTAGTTTACTTGCAGATGCCCTTCCTTACAATTAGTACCATTAGTTTAGATTGCTGGCAGAAGTCTTTTATTGTAGCTCCACTCCTATCAGAGAAGGTATTGCCATGAACTGCGTATTACTGATCTTGTCCTGATTCTGCATTTAACAAACTTGTTGCTTTTCATAGCATTCATTAAATATTTTTAATATTTTGAGTGAAATAGGGCCAACCTTTCAATAACCACAAGCTACTCATTTTAAAGTCATAAAAGATGCAAGTCAAGGAGACAAGATTTTCTTGAGCTTTGAGATTTCTAGATTTGTTTTTCTCTTACTCAAAGTATATCAGATCTGCACAGCGCAGCCACTGTAGCAGTATGCTTTCCAAAATGGAAGCTGATACAGGTGGAGGATTATCTTCCAAACCTGTTTCAGAATTTCAGTCATTGATGTCGAGGCATAGGTAGTCTAAATTGGAAGACAAAATGAGTTTTCAGATGATTTCACTCAAAATTAAGTATCTATAGGTGCGTATATGGAGTGGCCAACTCCTGGGAATGCCCTTGAGTTAGGGCAGAGAATGTGCTGACCTGCCTCGTTTAGACAGGCAGCTAACTGTATTCAACTAAGATGTTAAGGTCAGAAGAAATATGAGATTATTTCTGGTAATTATTCTTACATACCACTTATTTTATGTGGCAGCAGAGAGTTCTGTTTTGTCACTAACTGTGATAATATCATCTGCTTTAATCTCACAATGGTGTTAAAACTGGCCTGTGAGCCCATCAATGGAAGAATGCGTAAGGAGATTAGAAAAATCTTTGTGTGGGCACTACAGCAATATCCCTTTCTTTTAAAGTCTCTAATACTGTGCATTTAAAACTTCTGATCAATGTGTTTGAATTGTGCTCATTAATTTATCATCTCTGAGAGCAATAAAAGCCATACTTTATTAGGGCAGTTGTCAGTATGTACACCTATGGGGTCTATGGTTCCTCTGTTGACAGTTTCCTAATTTAAAACTCTGTGGTTTTTGGTGCCAGGGGTGTCAACAGTACAAGCGAAAGATAACAAATACCTACTATGTTATTTAACTAATTCAAATTCAGATCACCTTTAGTCTTCCCTGTTCATTATTTGATAGGCAATAAGGAGAATATCCATCTACTGGAAAGATTTTGTGATGTTTTTGGCTCTGAAACCAAATCATGATAACTCTTTCCCACACTAATATATTGGTGGCTGTCTTAAACTATGTAATCAGAAAAGTGATTTTTTTTTTTTTTTTTTACTCAGTTATATTGTTATGCTAGAGAGCAATACGAACCAGGTAAGCCAAAATAAATATCTAGCCATGGAAATCTGTAAGTGGCCCACCAGATCCTCTAACATCTACATATGTTCTGTTCTATTTTGTAATTTCATCTCAAATCTATGTTTTGATGGGCATCCAAACTGAAAGAGCAATGAAGAAATTAATGAACTATGAACAATACTGCACATGTTTGAACTAATAACTTTTATTTAAAGGAAATAATTAAAAAATTCCTTTTTATCAAAGGAAAAAATTCTAAATTGTATACAAACAATGTTTTTAAAAGCTCTAATTTGCTGTAGAATCAGAAAAGACTTGCAAGCTGCTCAAGTAAGCCAACTAGTGGATTCCATTGAATAATAACGGTTCAGTCTGTTAGACTAGAACAAAAAATTAAAACCAGATCAACAGTAACAAAAACCAACTAAAATTGCCAAAAGTTAGGGAAAAGTTACAGTTTTGAGAAATATATGTACTGCTATTTTCAATGTCACATTGTTACACTATCCACTTCTCAGTAGCTTTCAAATTACTATAGTTTCATACTTATACTTGCTAGTGATATTAATGTTTATTATTCAACTGAACAAAACCATTTTTTAAAAATTTCTTTTATTTCTGCAACAAATGTGTTCTTTGAAATGTGATTTTTATTATTTTAAATATTTATGTAGATTTTCATTGCAGAACATAAACACACGCGTCTCCCTTTTCTCCAAGCCCTCTAAGTTTACAGTTTATCTGTAGGAAATTGTATATGTCCCAAACAACATTTTTGCATGAAAAAAATATCCAACTAAAGATTTTTAAACAGCTCCAACTTATGGGCTAATACCTACAGCCAATTTCCCAAGAGATAACTAATTTTTGAATCCTGCCATATGTAGTTTGTTGGTTCAGACACAAGCTGTATGGGTACTTTTGTGTTCCTCCCTGTACAGATGTCATTATGTCTCAAAACCTTTTTCAGAAAGCTCAAAACACAGCTGATATAAATCCTTTTCCTTTTCAGAGTCTTTCAGTGATAAGATGCACTAAAGTCTGTATCTGAAAAGGTTCTGGGATCCTAGGGAGAACATCTACAATGCTTTCTGTTTTCAGACAGGGAAATTGTTGATCTTGCACTGTCAACCAGTATAATGGTCTGATAATGATATAAAGCATTTGAAGAATTTTGTATGGATTTTTTTCTCAAGCGATTGTTGAGCTGATTTTGAAAACATTAGTCATTTTCTAAAACTCCATCTGTATGGTCTCAAATGCTCTGAACTGCCGTGTATATCATACTCATTCAAAACCACAGCTGAACATGTCCTACAGCTAAAGGTCCTATAGTCTTCCCCAATGCCTAGTCATCGATTTTGGAATTTATTCTTGAAAGGAAAATGATTCATCCTGACAGTTGGCTGCATGTGGAATTAGATCCAGGTTGTTTTTGTTAATATAGGTTTTCCAGCAAACACAACAGAGTCAACAAACACAACTCAAGAATCTGTCAAGGCCATTGTGAGGCCTACCTACCTCAACCTGTAGTTCAGAGGGGTGACAGTAGACTAAATTAATTCTGGGGTCAGGACCTGGATCCAGAAGTGAGAAATCGGTGGAATTTGGGGCAACAATGAGAACAAAGTGTTTTTTCTCCATGAATTTGCAGAAGTTGAACCTCTGTGAATGAAGCTCTTTCAGAAATTTTAGCTGGATATAAACTATACATAAACCTAAGACCCCTGACCCACTGTTTTATTTTCTCAGAAAATAACCAATGGACTCCCACGTCCACTTTCAATTTGATAGATTTTAAAACCTAGTATCAGAAAACAGCGACTGGGAGAACGTGTAGAAATTCATACAATCACCGTCGCTGCATGTTTTTGCAAAGAGAGAACCATGAAAGATATGCAATTTGTCCATAATTATACTTTTAGATGGTTGCTTAAATACCTGTCTTTTTCATACTACAGGCACAAAGCTAATATACGTCAGATATGCTAATAAAAACAAATGTCTACAGTTTCTGGCAAAATAGAAGCTCTGGTAGTTTGTTAGGTGTACTATATACAACTGTTAGGCAGTATCACAGTGCATACTGAGGTGACCTTGGATAAAACTGCTACAGTATAAAGATTAAGGCTATTTTATATTCTTTGATTTTCATTTTAATGCTCCCTGCATTTCAATTTCTGTATTATTAATTTTAGCTAATACATTAACACATGTGTATCAGCTACATATACATATGATGTGAAACCCAAGTAAAATACCAAATAGGATGTATGATTCTGTAACTCAGTAACATGCAACATCTTTCCTATTTTGTAGATGTGTTTGCAGGAATCAGTAAGATTTTCAAAGTATTTAACTCAAGAACTGACTTTAGACATGTCTTTATAGAATCTTCTTAATTACAGGTGATAGTTAATGAGAACCTAAAATTCTCTCCTCTTTTAATTTCAGATTTTGTCACTTAAATCCAAAGTGATTGCTGCCCCTTACACATCCCTACTACTTTTAATATCATTACTGAGAAAACAGTTTCAACTCTATATATTAATGGTGAACAGAATTGACCCTCTGTAAATGAAAAGTGAATTTTCATAAAGATTCGTGGATGGTGAGGATATGAGAATTTCTGCCTTTTTACTAGTTGGCTTTGTAAAAATGTAAAGGAAAACCATCCCTCTGATTTCAGGATATTCCATCATCAGTGTGTAAGGTACTTGAACAAGTAGTGGATTACTGAATTCAGGATTTTATATTATATGACCTGAAAAGTTTAGATTTGAACTTTTGGTTTTGATCTAACTTGTAATTGACCCTCCAGCATATATAACTTTCTTCCAGCACAATATAGCTATATTCTGTCTTTAGTTATATTCTTATTCTTCTGAAAGTACTCTATTACAAATTTTCTTCCTAATCAGACACTCATTTAGTATGTTTCATCTATGTCTCTCAAATCTTCACCTTCCTCAAATTAATCACAGATCAAATTAATTGTACTTGGAAACCTGACACCCTTTATCTTAATTATCTTATCATTAAACCTAGTGATCTGAGAGAAGGTTTACCACCAGGTTTTAAACCTTTCTTGTATAGTGAAGAATAATGCAGTCATCAAGGCTATCGTTACACTTTTAAGCATTTTAATAATATTTTTCTCATTCTATTCAACTCTTAGGTGAATATTATATCTTCTACCTCCCAGGCCTGATGACCTTGGATAAAGAATAAAACGAATTGGGATAGTGGGTAAAACTGAGCTTTTTACTGTCTTGATACGTGTCTGAGTTACTCTACTATTGGTGTATAAGTAAATACATTCTTACATAGTATATAAGTATTTAGTGCTATTTGGCTGTAGGTCTCCTACTATTTACTTGGGGTTTCATACAGATATTTTTAATAGTTTTAAGGAGGAGATGAATGAGTCCCAAATAATTATTAAGGATTAGTTACCACAGCTTTTTCAAGAATGAATGACAGCTCCTTGATAATAAACAGAAGTATGAGTTCTGTTTAGATTTTCATATATAACACCAAGTCCCTTTCCTGTCCTCCCAATAGGATCCCCCTATAACTCTGTCGTTTTTTTTTTTTTCCCCTCTGAGTTTATGCTGGAAAGCAGGGAAAATATCTAAAGAAGCTCAGGCAAAATTTATACTGCAGGAATATCTATTCTGTATATAACTGTCCTTGAGCTCATATTTACCCTAATATAAATTCCTACAAGACTTCTGGAGCCCAGAAGAGAGGGAGTTTACTACCAGCAGTAAGAGACTTTCCACCCTCCCAGATCAGAACCTCATTTTGTGAAAGAAAGATATGGTAAAGGACTTTTCAGAGGATGAATGTGTTTGGGTACTTCTGAGCAAAATATCTGATGTCTTCTTCATTACATTAATCTTATCAGAACTACTCACACAAATTTAAGATCTTGTTACTCATAGAGATAGATTATGGTCTTGCTCTGCTCTTTTCACTGCAGGTCATTTTAGCAGTTCTGCTCATACCATACAAGAATCAAGGAATACATTTTGTGTAGTATGCACCAAAGAGTTCACATGACAGATGCGCTGGGTACTGTAGTGGTGAAATCAGAGAGTAAATCCTTGGAACCACAACACAGGTATCTCTTCTCCCAGGCAGGCCTGGTTTTTGGTGATGTTAAAACTTATCTAACTCTTGAGATTTCTGAATAGATAGATAGGTCTGTAAATGTGTTTTTCAGGCAAAGTTACAATATCCTTAGGCATGTCCTAAGTGCAAACAGTACTAAAAAACAAACAAAAAAAACCCAAAACGGAATCCATAATGGTCTGGACAGTCTAAGAGTGCAATAGGGAAGGCAGTTTGGCAGGTAAGGCATTCTTTGGTAAAAGCATAGAATGCTGAATTGCAATAGTTAGATAGGTCTCTGTGGGCCATCAAGAACACATAAAGACTGCCAACATCTCTTATAGATCTTTTCACAGATCCTATTACAATTCACAGTAAAGTGATCGTCTACCTGTCTTTCCTGAGGGGTCCAGTTAAGGTAAGGATTTATTCAAGACTCATACTGACCTGGGGCTTGCACAGTGCAAATCTGAGAGGAACATGATGGTTCTTCCCTTTTATCTCAAGAGCACTCCCCGTGCAAGAGTTTGTGCCGGCAGATAATCTGAAAAAGGATTTTCTAGCTGGGAATTTTCCCATTCACTGCTTTATAACTTGTTATACTACATGTAATTATCGAGAGAGGGAAATGAACTTATTTCTTTCATCTCTTAATGGCTATCCAGACAAGTGTCCTCAGAATCTGAAAAGGCATTTGAACCAGGATACTTTACATGTCAAATGAATATTCCAAATTCTGGTCTATAAGGAAGATGTGCCCTTTTTTGTCTCCAAAGAATAATTTATTCAGCTTTCCTCTCTGTATGCTGATGAGCCCATTTTTAGGCTATGGATTTAATAAGATGTCAAAGAATGTAAGAATAACTGTATGTGACCCTGTATTTACCCTAAAGTAAACTTGTGTATATATATACACATCTCATATTTACCTAAAATACGTCCCTTGGTTCTTATGAATTACTTGTTTATGATTGTTCCATAATTTTCTTGTGGAACTGTTGAGCTTTGTGGGGAATTCCAGAATGCATAAACTATGAGAAACAGAAAAAAACCCTACAATCCCAACTGTAGCTCTGCTATTTATGGATTGGAACAAGACCACCTACTTGCACTTCTGCCTGAATCAGACTCTAGTCATTGCTGTCTGTAAATGTTTCACATCTCTCTTCAGTCATTTGTAAAGATACAAGCACGTGAAAAGTTGATATACTTGCACTGGTGTCACAGTGATTACTTATAGGTTGTGCTTATTTGTAAACCAGATAATCACTGAACCTCAGAAAGCCAACAGAATATATCTGACTGAGCTGCAGAAACACAAGGACAATTTACTGTGAGCAGCCCCTCAGTCTGTAGGATGCATGAAACAGCAGTGCTACAACTGTGAATCTGAGCACAAGTGGAGGTAGATGTTCATATCAGATCTGATAGCACAATTTCATGAGCTAAGCAAAAAAATGAGGTATGGAATTCTGGTCATCCAACTGTAGGAGCAGAAAAGGCCCAGAGTTTGTCCTCAGTAAGATATTGTTGAGACTTCAAAAGCTTTAGGGGCTATATATTACCTTGGTGGATGCTTGCTAGTAATGCAACACCGGTTTACTTTATTAATAATAGAATAGTAACGGAAGAGTAACATTGTAGGATAAATAAATACAGAGTGTACCAAGAGAGATGGATAAACAAACCAGAATTATTGTGATAAAATGAATTTATTTCTCTGGGTTGAATATTCAACTGAAATGTAGAGTTTACAGTTTGGGTTTATTTCTGTAAGTTCAATGCAGGTTTATTTAATTCTTATTGTAATACTTTCATACTCATCCTCTTATTTTCATATTGCTAGATTTAAAGAATGAAGCGAGAGCTTTGCAAATCACAATTAATGACATTCGTCTTTATTAAAAATAATTAGAGAGCCATATCAATAAACAATAAACATTATGATTATGAAGAAAATAATTTGTCAAAATCCTTGCCTGTAAGTAGTCTGTACTTGGAAGCTTTATTAGCCGTATTATATCGGTGATTTAGGGGAAGACATATCTGCTCAAGGTAAATAGCTTGAAAGCATTTCCACCTGAAACTGAATCTGTTTATGTGTAGGTGTTGTTGGGGCCTGCCTTGGGCTTTCTGGGCTCCTTGCAGAGCCTGAGGCAGTGTCTTATGTAGGCACAATGTTACTGAACCAATTTATTAGTTACTACTGCAAGAACATTAGGATAAACATAAACTAGTGAGGTGACTTTAATGAGCTCCTACCTGTACCACGGATTTACTGAATACCAGGTTGTTCAGCAGGATTGAAAGGCTTGAGCATTCTTACACATTTTTTATTACTGGAAATAAAAAATTCAAGAAAAAAATAAGGAATTACAAAATGCAAATACATAAAGTCTGTTAGAATTTGTCAGGATCAGGTGACTGATCCTGGCAGCAGATGATCATTGGACAGAAATCTGTACCTACATATGAGCTCTTATGAATCAAGGGAGGCCTGCTGTGGCATGGGGGGATGTTATCGCAAGGTTACGCAGTGGTTGTTGGACATTAGATTTCACAGAATCCATTTTACACTGGAGTTATAGGTCAAAATAAACTTCATTATTCTGCTCTGTAGATATGATTTGATACCAGTATATGAATTTATGAATTGTTAAGCAAAGGCCATGTTTACTTTGCCAGCAGATGGTATACCGAAGAAAAATTACCATGAAATATTTCGGATAGACTTCTAGTTGTAATTCAAACAAACAAATTAAAACTATGCATTTTATGTCCTGCATCTGGCTATATGTGTTAATGGTACCAATGAATGTCTCAGAACCTGAATGAACATTTAAAGTTTATTCTTTTGCTGATATTTAAATACATGTAACAAAAATCTTGAAAGTCTCTGGAAAAATACAGCCAAAAGAAAAATTTACCTGCTTCTCTATCTATCGTGTCTATCGATATGTCAAGGCAATAATCTGAAAGAGCCAACAGAATATCTGAGCATCTTTTACGTTATTCTTGAACCTGATTTTTCTTCCTGCTTTAAGAGAATAAATAATGCTTGCATACACTAAGTATCTGCTCTGGCACGATGAGTGGTAAGAAAGATGATTCATAAGAATAGCTGTACAATTAAGAACAAATAAGTGTTTTCAGAAAATCGTAGAAGGATGATCCTTCTTTAGATAAGAAAATTGGTGGGGATGTTATCGTTGTCGCATAGAAGACTTCCCTGAAGTCCTAAAAAGCCTCATAATAGGTGTAAAAGTAATGAACACTTCTAGTAGAAAATAGCAGTGGAAATTCAGAAATATCAAAATTTAATATTGCAGAAATATAAAAAGTTTTACAAAAGAAAAATAATTTTAAATATCTCCAAGAATGTTACACTTAAATAAGAAAAAAAAAAAAAAAAGGAAAAAAAAAAGGCAAGCATACGCTATTAAAAACAATGGAAATACCTGCATAGATTTGGAAGCTGATTTTTAAACGTCAGTTCATTCTTCAGGTCTCTTTTAAAAGCTGTTCTTTATCATGGCGTCAGAAATAAAAACATTTTAAAATATTTAGATTATTACAGTTACTTGGACCCATGCTTCTCATGCTTACTTTTTACTTCTTAGAACAGTCTTCCTCTCTCTATTTTAAGCATTCTGGGGGAACTTCCACTGTGATGGTGTGAGCATAATAAACAAAACACAGTTGAATCCTTTTCCAAGCCTACAGTTCTTGAGTGTTATGACAAAATATATGCTAATAGGGTGTTAGAACTTATTGGAAATTCTTAAAAAATACCATCTGCTACAATTTTTGCAGCTGAAAGTTATATTCAAACAGAGGTAAATTTTTAGATACTCAATCTAGTGCATGGAAATATACTCCTGAAATTAAAGTTTACCTTAACTACGCAAAACACTTTTTTGCATGTAGTTACTTTTGAAAGTAAAGATGAGACTGATCTAGAAAGCAAACTGATATACATGTGTAAGTCCACTCTTAAAGTAATGCATGGTTCAAAAAAAGTCCTCCTTTTCACTTGAATGCTTGGGAACAGACTTTAAGCAAACTAAATGAACTGAAGAGAAGCACTGTATTTTGCATCTGACTACTCAGTGAATCTGTGTTCCTCATCTGTACCAGGTAGCACTAATGCTTAAAAACAGCATGGCTACTAAAATCCAGCACCACAAAAAATATTTATGATTTAAAATAATAGCACATGATAAAAAATATCACAGCTTTGTCATAATCTAAATCATTTTTTAGGTGTAAATTTGTCAATAGATCTTTTGAGGAGACCAAAACAATTAGTTTAATTTGTCAATAAAAACCAGAAATAAATTAGCTCTGCAACTAATTTACTGAAAGGGAATGACTTATCTATTATTTCTTTTTAACAAACTTTGACCACACTCAGTCTAGGGAGCTCCATACAAAAGATATACAGGACTGGAAAAAAATAACTGATTAAATTTTAACCAGCTGCTGGGCAGATAGTTTGCCTGAGGCACTTCTGTCAGTTTCAAAGGGTCCTTTTATTAATTTTGCATTTTGTATTTTGTTAGTGGAAAGAGCTAGCTCTGTTGGGACTGCCAAAAGCTATAGGCAGCGAATCTTACAGCAGCAAAGAGGAAGCTGTAGAGCATGCCAAGTAGATTTAGCTCACTGAGCACTCTAAATTACATTTGTTTTATCAGTCCTAAAAATATATTAACTTCAGGTGTAAGTTCTTTGAATAAAGCCTTAAAGCTAGTGCATCCAGTCCCTTCTCTGTTTGTATAAGGCTTTTACACTGTCTATAAAAATAAACCACTGTAATCTTCACCAAATACCTACCTATGTAATCTAAATCTTTTCTTCTTATGATTGTTGACACATTCTTTGTTGGTCTGTTTTCTTACTCATGTTGATCTCATGTTCTTACTGGATATTGGAAGTATTGTCTAGATCCTTCCACTCTCCAAGACACTCAGCTACAGCTTTAACGATCAAAAATATTGATGCCTAAGTGGAAACAATATTTAAAAAAACATGTTCTGTTTTCATTTGAATGGAGCCCAACATCCATATCAGCATGTGGAAAATACTGCATGTAACATATTGCTCAGACAATTTAAGCAGAGAAGTTAGAACTCAGGGGTTAAATGGAAAATACAAACCTCTCTTGTGATGCTGGGAATTTCACAAGTTCCACTCAGGCAGCTTCAAACAGCATTAAACACAAAAGAAAAAAAGTATACCCTCAGGCTAGAATTTGCAGAAGACTTACCTGCAGTAGAATGGAACTAAAATTAAGCCTGAAGACAAAGCATTTGGGCTTACATTTAGAAAACTGAATAGCAAAGTACATACTTTTAGAGTGTATCATGCTCCTTTTCTAGTTTCATTGCATTTTTTAAGACAGCTTTTTTTTTTTTTTCCCAAGCAAATTTCTTTATCCCAAATCAATATATGATGGTGTTACTGCTGCATTATTTAATGTCTTCAACAACTATTTTTGTGTGCAGTCCTGTGTTGGCTAACCTCATTGGTATGACTTATACATAAAGGAGCATGTTCTTGATGCCACTGAAGTTATCAGTAAATCTGATAATAGCAAAATTGACTTCATGGTAGAAAACTGTACTTGAATTAATTAAAAAATAAAATAAAATCAATTATATCCATGTCTTTTTTCCACATAATGTCTAGTCAGGTTTTGTGCACTATTTTAAGAAAATTGTGTTTTATGCTCTGAATTACCTCCTGGGTTTATCTATCGTGTATGAGTGAAAAGATAAAAATAAGGAAATCTAAATTGTACCAGTTTCTCAATCTGTAGCTAAATGCAGTTCTACTCAGGAAAGTGGCAAAAGAAAAAAATAGATTATTTTCTGGGACAACTGAGACACTGAACTCAATCATGCCGTGTGAAAGCATTGAAATTCTGGAAGGCATAGTGGTACATTAATGGAGTGACCTGCTCCTCCTATGCCTTGGTGACTCAAGTCTCTGTAATGCAGATAGCAGCTAACTCTCCTATAAAATTAGGCGGTGGAGTGGTTACTAGCCATACAAACCTGCTCTGTAATCTGAACAGGTTCTTTATTTGACATTATCATAATTTATAACAGAAAATTTTATCAATGAGATAATCTGAAAAAAATAGAAGTTTCTTTCTTTCATAATTGCATGTGCTCCACATTGCTTACAACAAGTGACAGATGTTGATGGGAAGAGCTAATTCTGTAGTCCCTGTGGAGCATTGCGAAGGCCCAAGAATACAGTATATTGGCTCTTCAGTAAGCAGACATTTGTATACTGTGCTTAACTTTGTTTTAGCTAAGTAATGTATGCATCTTGGAGCTTCAGTAACATAATTTCTGCCACAGTGTAAACCCAGTGGACTGTTTTAGTTTCACTGAGGTCGTACCATTTAAAATCATGAGGGCATCATCCCTCATTTGTAACTGAGCAAGTCAGTAGAATTCCAGACTCTGGCAATGTTGGAAAGCAAGGTTTTTTGTTTTTTTTTTTTTCACATTTCCTGTTCTTCCTCTTTCTTGACTTTAGAGAAGTAGTTGTTTGCTATTAGAATAGAATTTGCCATTTCAAGTAAGTGAAATGGTTTGTTTTTATGTTGATTAATTCTAAGAGGGAATATATTAGAGTGTTAGTGTGGGAATATATTAGCGTGGGAATATATCAGAGTGTTATATTTTGGAGCAATGGTAAAGTTACAGATGTAAAAACAATTCTTTACATTTTCAATCATTTTTTTTTCAGTCATTTTTAATCTCTCTGTGGTATATTCTTTAACATCTAACGGATGCTAAATCATGGTCAAACTAATGTCAATTAAAATTCACCACAAATGACCAGTTTCATGAACTTGGAGCTGTTATTAGTGAAAGTGATTAGTGAGTTTGGACCTCTCACTTTGTGTGTTCTCAATTTACATGAGGCTGATGTATGATGTACCATATGGCAACAAAAGGACATATATTCAAAGTTTCACTTAAGACTGATGCTGCTCATCTGCCATTCTCCCTACCTTTCTGATAGTATCTGAAAGGGTGCTTGACAAGATGGCAAGTACTTTCAACTCTGCATTGGTCTGAGCTGCCAATAATATCACTCATTGACTACCATAGCTGTCACTGATTGAGACACTTAGATTGAAAAGAATCTGTGTAAAATAATGTTTCACAAACAGAAAGCAGTAGTAGGAGGAAGTGGTACATGATTTTAAGAGTGAAAATAGGGACTAATATGAAACACTTGTGGTCCATGAATTTCTTGCCTTAGAAATTTTTCTAAATTTTCCATGTACTTCAAAATATTAATTGGGTACAGAGTTCAAGAGTCTCTCATTTTGTTCTCATGAAATGATGAGATGCATTGTCTTACTGCTGTGAAGTCAGATCTTGGCATGATTCTTTCAATTTACTTCTGTGTTGGGTTATTAGCAAGGATCTTTTCCTCCTTTAAGTTTCCTTTCATGTACAGTGACATGCAGGTACACAAGTATTCAAGACTCTTAACATTTTTCTGTGATGTCCCATTTAAATTAGGTTAAAACACTCTAATGATTGAGGGAAGGGAACACAAAAGCAGCATGAGCTTATCTGAAATGAATTCTTCTTTAGGTTTCAGTGAATACCTGCTGAAAAGTTGTTACAGTGTTTTATCTGACTCTACATGCAGACTAACATGGCTCATTGTTATTTTATCACAGAAAAAATGTGTGCCTCCTATTGTGCCTCAAGAATAAGTATGCAGTTGGTTATGCCTACTCTTTTCACCCCGCTTTTGAATGTGAACCATGTTGTAGTGCTCAAAATGCTTTCACTGCACAAGTGTGATGCTGAATAACGGTAGTCTTAGATGTCTTAAGTTATATCATCTTACAATGCATTAGCTGACATGAGGGAACCCAAAGTTTCAGGTAAGACAAAAGCTAAGTTTTAACTAATTTTGCATTATTCCTCTCAGTGTGGCCAGTGTAACGGATTATGCAGTAGCCAGTCAACGCATGGCATTCATATTCTCCTTTGGCAGAACACTGCAATCTTTTCACGTCATTTCTCAGTTGCTCCTGATAAAGATCCAGAACACACTGCTTTATGTCAAATAGCCTCTTTGTTGTCACACAATGGATCCAAGCATCTAAAAGACTAATGAAGTACAGCATGATTTTTCAGTGTTAAAGCTATATTCTGTATAATTTTGCAGGTTGTAATACCCATATATTTAATGCTGATGATTTAATCTAAATAATGCTAATTTGAAAGCTCAAGGTTAAACTTTTAGAAAGGAAATAATTACCTTTCACACACCCTAGTCAAATCATTCCCTCCCTAATCCTGAGTACCAGATTTACTTTGAACTAGGGATAGAGAAGTCGTCATGGAAAATTGTGAACCAGCTAGCAATTTGTGGGTTCGAAAGTATCTCTAAAGTAGCCTGATAAATGAGATTACCAGAAGATAAGAGGTATGTAAGAGACATTGATTTCTTTATAGTAGGCTGCAGAACATAAGGAATATTCACAACTCTCTGCCTTAGAAGGTAGAAAATCTCATTCCAATAATTTTGATAAATAGTTGTGGGAGGATGGCAGCTGAACATCTTTTTGACTTCTGTTTTTCAATCTCTGTGCCAAAAAGTAAATTTCAGGTGTACACTGGTCAATTTAGTAGGAAGATTTTCTTTCATGTAACAGTAAAACCATTAAAACTGTGGGGTTAATTTTGGTGGCACCTGGTAAAGTAAGATAACTATTTAGAAGTCTGGTTTACCTTTGCTTTCCACTTCTTTAAGTCTAATACGTGTTCAGACCTGGGGTTTGATATTATATCTTGCAGTACTGCTGCAATTGAGTTCCTATGGATAGTTTGTTTTTAAATAAATTGCAATTAACAATATGAATTCTGTGACTTAAATATATTTAGCGTACAGGATAAAGAGTAATAAGCAATGTCAGTAGTTCCATTCGGTAGCTAGGCACAGTATTAGTTTCTCATAACATTCACCCCTACATTACAGTCAATCTATCTTTTCAATATTTAAAGAATTTGTATTAATTTTGATAACTGGCATCTATAGCACAGCTTTCAGGCAATTGCTTCAAATTCACTTCTGCTTCACAAAGTAATTACAATCACTCAGCCAATTGTTTGTCTATTCCTTATGAATTAAACTGACCTTTTATTTATGTTGTGATAATAAGTTTATAACAGAAGTAATGATGGTGAAGGGTGTCTTTTTAAGAAGAAACCTAGTAACTATTCTTCAATAAGTAACTATTCTTCAGTAAGTTTTTTGTTGTAGAACAGGTTGGTTTTCTTTGATACTAGTGGCCAACTAGAGCTAATCAGTGTGAAATTTTACATAGGTAAAATGAAGGTGGAGCTTCTATTTTCGGTGTAGCCTGGGAATTTGTTTCAGATTTTT
>VXBW01008039.1:652869-711927 GCA_013400375.1 Thinocorus orbignyianus | reverse complement strand
TTTTTTGACAAGGTATTTGATAGTACCAGTTTAAAATTTTTCCCTACTGAGACTTTCCTTTGGCAGCTCAGCTTTCCAGTGTTGGCTGTTTTGTCAATCTGCATGGTCTTTGTGTGGGCTGAACTGCTGTGTAGTGATACGCTTTGCTTTTTTGGTTATTGTTAGCTTCGTTTTCTTTTTCTTTTTTTTTTTTTTTTTTTTTTTAATTTTTTTTATTAGCTCTTTCATTTGTTTGTTATGAAAGAGAGAAAAATATTACAGGGAGTGATAAAATCAAACTTTGGAAATAAAGGTTCAGAACATCAGAATATCACACTGAGGACTTTTCCTTTCTTGAAATTCTGAGATGAATTTTTTGTTTTGTTTTGTTATTTTAGAAATTGTCTTAAAGAGGAAAATACTGGAAACTGCAATCTCATCTTAATTTGTATGTTGTAGTCACCTTGCCTACTGGTATATTATTGCAGTTTCTCTAATTTCCTTATGGGTATACTAAGGAATTTCTGTTTAAAAAAAAACCAACCAAACAAAAAACAAACAAACCCCAAAACCCCACATGCTCACAAGATTATAATAAAAAGCCAAGAGCAGACATTTCCCAGTGAAGACATATTGTTGAGTGCAATGTTACATATTTTTTAAAAAAATTTACCTCCTTAATTGTTAAACCAGTGTGTATTTGGTCATACTATTGATAGTTCTGTAGTGCAGACAGACAAATTGCGTTAACTGATATTTGTTAGTTGTAGCTTTTTATTTTTTTTTTAAATAAGGTAAAATAGTTAAAAAACCTTCAAAAAATGGAGAAGTAGAAAATCTTTAGTTTGTGTCACATAGCATCCTGTCAGCACCAGCGTTTTGCTTTTCTTAAACGACAAGAATAAAATCAGTGTGAAGACTACAAGAGGTTAAAAAGGCAGTTTGGATCCAGATGAATGAAGTACATGCAGTGAGCAAAATAACAGAAGAAGATGACCAAACTCAGGGTAACAAAAAACTAATGGCTAGGTCGAAAAAGTCAAGATGTGAAAAGACATTATTAAGGTAATAGCAGAACAGAACAGAACATTAGAGATAAAGTTATGTGTATACCAAGTAACAAATTAGCCTGGCATTGCACTTGGGCATCTGGGGCCCAGTCAGTATGGAATTAAAAAATAATAATAAAAAATAATAGATTTTAACTAATATTAGGCAAGGTTGTACAACATATATGGCTTCTAATATAAGTATTATGGCACAATATTCTTAAAAATCTGAAAAACATATTAATCCTGCTTTTGTTTGTTTATTTGAAGTTCAAAAAGTCTTAAATAGATTCAGTCTGTTTAATACATCCTCAAATTGCAAGGATGGAATGATCATTGTTTGAAGTTGTTTCCTGTGGGGAAAAGGTGAAGCACCATTTCCTGGTTTGTATCAGTAGAGTGGAAAAAAAATCTTTGTGAAGTTCACAGCTGAATGAAATGGAATATTAAATCATAGCACAGATAAATCTGTTTTACAAAATAGTCTGAGTATTCTTTCTAAGTAGGTTCAATTGGCCTATGTGTGTTTAACACAGCTGAACACAAGTTCTCATGTCTAGGAATTCGGATATGTAAATTGTACTTATGAAACAGGAGACCTTGTTATAAGGTAATAATTTTACCTAAAGTAATACTACTGAACTTTAGGGCAGAGATTGCCCAAGATTTGAGGGTCTTATAGTTCATTCAGTATTTTTATAAGCAATTTTTCATTAGGATTTAAGTATTTCACGGAGTCCAATAGGAAAGGATACTGCAAATCCGATCAGCACTCAGAGAACTAGAACACTGGGGGTGGGACAGGTAGCAAATACAGACTTCGAATGATACTCCACAGCAAGGTACTTTCCTAAATGTCTGTTTACTGTGGCCTCACTTGACCAATGCGGGTCACAGTTTCAAAGTTCAGTAACACTGTTGAATGGTATCAAGATCTAAAATTAAAATCTTGGCTATTATTTCAGTTTTGTGTAAGCATGTAAAGCACATTACATTCAGACTCCAAGTATACATGCTGACTTTGAATGATACACTGTTTTAATTAAAGTTTTAATGTACCATTTTCTGTTGCTGCTTGCGATTCCTGCAAGAAGAAAAGGCTCTAAATCTATGTTGTCATGCACTTCAGATGTACATTCTCATGTGCACATGCCCTGTATATGAAGATTTCCATGTAAACAAAGATGGAATTGTGTGAATTGTCATTTAAATGTTGTCCTTTTTACTAAATCAGTATGAAATATTAAAATTAAAGAGTTGCAAAACCAAATGTCTTACTACACTAAATTTAGTTCAGGTTAATCTTGTATTTTCTACTTACTCAAGAATGTTCGTCTTAAATTGTCTATAATCATGAAATCACAGAATTGTGGAAGTTAGAATGGACCTCTAGAGATCATCTACTCCGAATTTCCTGCTAAAGGAGGATTGCCTAGAGCACATTACTCAAGACTTTATCCAGGTGAGTCATGAAGGTCTCCAGAGAAGGGGTCTCCATAACCTCCCTGGGCAGCCAGTTCACTACAACTGAGTAAGTTGTTGAAGTGGATTATCAAAATGTCTTTTTCTTGGAGAGGGAAGAACAATGACTTCAGATAGTACAGAGAAAGAGGGTGAAAGTCAGTAATGGTGGCCAAGAACAAAACAAAAAAAACCAAACCAAAACAAAAAAGTTTCCTTCAAAATTAGCTATGAGTTGTGTTGCAGTGTTTGAATAGGAATCAATTGCACGTAATCTTGGTGCTTGAATGACTATTGAAACCTGATTTCTGTGACTAAAATAGTGTTGTAAATCCCAAACATTAAAGAAAATTCCCAGTGGGAAAACAGAAACCAATCAGATGTCTAAAGCTAAGATAACAACAAAGCCAAAAAGAAAAAAATAATAGTTCTTCACAAAATTGAGTGATTGAACAAGTTGAGGAATGGAGTTACAGACTTTTTAATTTTATTTTTATATTTCACAACGAAAGTCACCCATAATGAATAGCACTGATTTAACAAAAGTTAGTGAATGGAGTGGATAAAAGCTAGAGATGTCTATTTTGCATTACAAAACATTTTAACTTTTTTTCTGGTTTGGAGAAAAAACAAATTAAACATATAATGTTTCAGAACTTTTCATTATATGAGGATATCGTCTAGAAAAAAAGGCTGTATTCTTCTGAAAAAAAAATTTCCTCTCTGTGTGTATTTTTCAGTTATGCCTAACTTTTATTAAGCCTACAATATTTTATGGCACATAGCAAGAATAAAAATATTGGATTAGTTACTATATTTATATAGATCTCATTTAAGGACAGCTACTTTTTATTGAATGCTATATGAAATTTCTTACTATTTAGGTTTGTGTATCTTGTGTTACACAGGAAAATTTTTATGCTGATTAATATGTATGGGTAGAAATTTTTCAAGATAACTGAAAAAAGTTTTGTATTGTAGCATATGCTTAAATATTCTAGACCAAAACTTTCTAAATATTGAAAATTATTATTTTTTTATATAAACAAATAAAATGTTTCCCTCGGAAAAAAAACCCACAAAAATATTTTGGAAAATAATTTTAAGTCAAAATCTGTAAAAACTTAATTGGAGAGAAAAGTTTTAGTTGGCATTAGTGGAATTTCCTAACTGAAATTTTCAATACATATTTAGGACTAAAGTAATTTACATATGGATGCCTATGATACCAGTAGATGTTCTCTTTGGTATGTTCTCTGTGTAGAAAAATATTTAAAATGTTCACATAAACTAAGAAAAATGGTGCCTTGTAGCTCAGTGGAAAAATTATGGTCCTGGTGTAACCCTCAGTAACTAAAATACCATTTTTCCATTACTCACTGAAGTGATAAGTTCCAGTTTTAAAAGGTACCGTAATTTCAACCTCTGTGTAGACAGCAAAAAGCTAATCACATGAGTTAAAAGTATTGGAAAATTAATATCTGGTTGAGCAAACCATAAATATCTTGACATCATAGCTTTAATGTTTTCCATAATCAATCCAATGGCTTAGATTATTTACCTTATGAGTCCCGCAAGGAAAAGAAAGCTGAAATACCTGTATCATAATATTTCTCATCGAATGATTAATGTTTGCCTTGGGAGTTACACGATGTTCAGTATATTTATTTTTTGCTACTTCTAGTGCTGGTAGAACTTTCCATAAAAGATAAATGTACTCTTGGTCCCTTAAGCAATACAGAAGGAGTAGCTAATATGTGTATGTTACAATAGTGTGTAGTCATCCAGATGTATACTATGTTTTCTATTTTCCAAATGAGTTTTCGCAGTCAATTGGCTTAACAGGAGAGCTAATATTTCAAGAAGAGTTTAAACAAACTGGTTTGTTAATTTTTCCCTGAGGATCAAAAGTGGGAAATAGGAAAATGGCTAATAAGAGCAACCTAGAGCTACCGATATTGTGCTGATAGAAGGAACTGAATTAACTTAAATGTGTCACATTGATTTAAGATTCTGTGATGTATTATAAAATGTGTTCTTGGCCCTGAATATACCATTGGAATACAAACCATACATTTCATTAATGTAGTATCTTAAGACCTTGGTAAAAACTTAGCCAAGGCAAACTTATCTTCACTGACTTGTGTGTATTTGCTTTAAGACAAAAAGACATGAATATATAAAAGAATTTGTAGGAAATAGGTAAAATACATAAATAGCTGCCCTGATTCTTTCTGATCTATAGAACTTCCAGTGTTTTGCAACGCTCCCTTGTGCATTGTTTTCTGAATGAGGGCAAAGTTTAAAAAATAGGCACAGAGGAGCACTGTTTCCTTTTGATGTCCTCTGGAGGAAAAAGAATAAGTACACGGGCAGGGAAAGGTCCCCATGTGCTTCACCTCCTCCCTGGGACATGGTACACTGTGAAGCTTCCTTGGACTACAAGTTGGATGCAGCCACAAAGAACTCATACCATGTTGCTTCCAAACCCATTGATAGACTCCAATGCTCTCTGGTAATATGTCCCAGAGAGTCCAAAATTTGGGTGATTGTGACTAAGCATGCTTAAGGTTAATGAGCATAAGATTGTGACCAAGCACAGAGGAAAAAGTTTAGGAGAAAGAAAAAATTCCATACTACCACTTTTCTTCTAGTCCAGTTATAAAGCAATTGCCTGATCTTCCATTTAATTATAGATGCTAGTATAAATACTAAATGTGTGAGTAAAATTTTACTAAATCATGACTTAAACCGCTTCTTTCTGTTTGCAATACCCTCAGAATAGGAAAGCAAAGTTAAGTAGCAATGTTAACCTTTTATTATACCCATAATTTACACTTTATTAGAACTTTGTTTTTACAAGTCACATTTTGACTTATTTAGTATTTTTATAATTGTCTTTTTCAGTCTTTTGACAGTGAGGGTTGTGTTCATTTAGAGAAGAATAAAAACATGACAGCAAATCTAGACTAGTTTCTTCTCAGCTGCTTTACTTCTGTCATGAACTCATTCCCACTTACTCCCCAAGGAAGAGCCAGTAATTTATGTTATTTGATGTGCCAAGTTGAATGTGGAAGTTGCAGAAATGGTGGCCAGATTTGTATGGGAGCACCTCCAACAGGCATGAAGAGATTTGTAGCATAAATCTTTCAAAAATAACGTCAGGTACCATTGATACTCAGCAAGAAAACAAGGAGGGCCTAAGAGAGTCATTGCTAGGCACTGCAAAATAGTGTCCTATTTGGATGTCCTGCAAATCACATATATCATTTTTAAGCAATAGCATCCAAGAGTCTCCTACACTATTCCTTTTCTTCCTTTTATAAGCAAAGGCTGATAGACCTAACATACTAAAATAGGAAAACTTACTGCTATGACAGTTGTACTGTCTGGCTTGTGGTGATCAACAGAGGAAGAGTTTAAATGTTTTCTTCAATGCACTGAGCTGAATGTTCTATTCCTCAAAGCTGTGAGTGAATTAATCGGCTCATCTTTACACTCACAAAGCTATTGTTCCCTCTTTAGTCATTGTTGTGTTCTATTTCTGCTCAAGAAATCTTTCAAATCAGACTGTTGGTTTCTTTTAAATCCCATGACCATTCACAAATGTTGCAGTACTCTGATTTAGACATCAGAGAAAGCAAAGTAAGCATTGTTTCACTTAATGCAAATTGAAAGTACCCAAGGGGAAAATTAATATGTTCTATGGACTTGGAAAGGTTATGTCACATGTTTCAACAAAGACAGAAAAAACATTAAGACAGAGTATGACAGGTCAGAGTGAATATGGCATCAAAGCTGGTATTTAAAGAAACTTAGATTATTTTTCTTCTCGATAATACCATTTCCTTCTTTTCTACTTTTATTTTATGTGTATTATCCTTTCAGTATGCAGTTTAAATTATCTACTTAAAATACTTGCTTACTGCTGCTATCGCCTTCCACCAACCACAAGGTAAAGATCTTTTCAAATGCAAGTTTGAAACTGAATATATTAGATTGATCTAAATGTAGTATAATATCAGAAAAGGAAGACTACTTTGCACTGAGTCATTTTATATGTGCACCTCTTCTCATTACTTCAGTGTCTCTTTTCCTTTAGTTTTTATCATGCCTATGTAAGCACAGGAACCTCAAATACAAAAAGCAAATTAAAATGCCTCTTCTGCTTTGGGATTATGTATGGTGTTTGCCACAAGAATTGCATTCTCTGTTGTACCCTTTTCCCCAACTGTAAGTTGGTCATACCCATTGAGACTGTAGACTTTTTCACACAGGGTCTTCTTGCTTCTCTCTGTTAGTAAAGGCTGCCTTTTGGGATTACCATTTAGTCTGTAGCAGCCATAGAAAGTAACATTGCAACTGACGGACAATTTATTACCACTTTGGTTTTGTCACTGGTTAAGAGTTTAGCTGTGGTAATATATTACAATAGTTGTGATGCTGTTACTTCATTTATACCTTTCTTTGTCTCATTGTCATTTTGGTGAAATTAACTGGAGAAAAAGAAAGAGACCTTCTTTGACTCCTTTATTTGGACCTATATGCCAAAAGCAGGATGAGGATTATAATTTTAATAATGCATTCTACAGCATTTCCAAAGCTCTTGTTGGACATCGGAAGGAATTGTTTCCATACTTGCTTAATAATACACCTAGTTAAAATATTCTTTTCACTCATATTCAGTGAATTCGTCTGCTACTTTTAATCCTTTGGGGAATTTCTTAACAAAAGTTTTGCAAGTAGGTTTGAAACGAATACCTTCCTTAGTATTAATATCCGTGCCTTCAAGGCCCTTCAAAGTTATTTACATCAACCAATGATATGGGCTTCTCTGTAGAGCCTGAAAAAAAAAACAAACCCAAACAGTATCCCATGCAGGATCTTGCCTCTTTTACATCTCACCACCTGGCTTACAAGGTTGTATATCTTTCAGCTGAATCATTTATGACAAGAGAAGTTGTTAAAGTTTCTTTGGCAGATTGTTTAGATGTAGCTGCCAATGAAAAGACGTTAATAAGTTAGCTATTGCAGCTGTGCTTGGATGTACCCAAGGCAGTTTCAATTTTACTATTATTCAAAAAATCTGGCAATCCATATTGTTCCCCATTTGTGCTCCTCAGCTGGGCTCTTCAGGTTCATCTAATTCCAGAGTCAGCTTTAATTTCCATTTGTTTTAGGGACAGCCTTTTGTAGAGTGTGATGGTGAGCTGTTTATGATGTGGTGTTGAGTGAGAGGCTCATCAGGTGTCAACCTGTAACAGTGCAGGGGTTTCAGAGTGACAGCAACATTTTGCAAGTCAGTTTTACACGACTCAGATACGGCCTTATGCCTTGGATTTTCTGCTGTAATCCTAACAGCTTGTTTTTCTTTCTTACCCAGATGAAGAAGGTGAGAGTGCTTTGTGCACGTGTGATGAAGAACGTGGGTTAAGCCTATCCATTAGGTCATATTTCAGTGACAGTCAAATTTCGGATCTAATAAATGCACACAGCAAGCACAAAGCTTGAGCATCAGTATATGCACTGTAGAAGTTCATGATTTACTTAAAATGTGCTAATTAGTAATTTAGTTTCAGAAGGATGTAGGTTTTCTACTGCAAGAAACAGACTTTATTATTAGATGTGTTTTACTTTCCAGTTTAGGCTGTAAGAAATGCTTATAACAAAATCTTAAGCCTTAAAGTTTTAATTATACACTGAAAAATCAGGTTAAATGCAAATAAATACTTACAAAGATTCACAGTTTTCTTTGTTTCTGATCCTGTTTAGGATGAAACACTGAAACATTTGCATCTTGCCATCAAATCAAACCAGCAATACAGTAAAAACTGCAGTTTAGGGGACAAGTCATTTCATATTGGCTGGACTCATGTCAGACTGAAGTTGTGCTGTTTGGCTCCTGGTAAGTGACACCAAATCATAGAGATCATTGTATGTTATTGGTACAGGATTTCTTCCTGGTAAGAATCACTGTTGTCACTTCTTATTATGCAGTACTATTACTGTACCTATGAACAATTTCTCTAGGATCTTACTAGTTAAAAGTTCCAGGCATATCTTGAATATTTCCTAAAACTGCTTTCAAAGGCTAATAATAACACTGGAAAGTTTTCTTTAGTTGGAGCTGCTTTTTAGTAGAATTTGTTTGTTTGTTTTTCAGTATATTTTCTTTATGTTACCCTGAATAGTATAATTTTTCTTTTAAAGAATTCTGAGCTCGATATTTGATAGTTTTATCTTATTAATTTCAAGGAGAATGCTAAAATAAGACAGGACAAAACACAAATGTTCTCTTCTGCCTCAGAAATAAAAGTAATAAAGGTCTAAGGGCATTCTACTAATATTCTGATAACAAAGATTGAAGTCTTATTAATATTGACTTCATATGTGGTTACATAGCATTTGACACAATTATCTTGACAAATTGCTATTAAATGGAACAGTCTTCTGTACAGATGTTTCTATGCCAGTCTGTCTATTAGCCTGGCTATTTATACATTCTGCTGTACATCTTTGTGATGGATTTCAAAAGAGCTAAATTGAATATTTTTGCCTAACTACAGTAGATTCCAGGAAATGTTATCCCATGGCTACTTGTCCTCAGTGTGTGACAGATGATACAAATCACCACAGTATGCCCTCCATTAACTTGAAACATTTGCCCTGATGTCCTCTGGAAAGACTTGGTGTATCAGAAAATTAATGTATAAAGATTGTACCTGTTGCAAAGTTTTTTCTTCACTTAGAAGTCTTTATAGGTCAAAAGAAAATAGATTTAAATGCTCCCTACTCAACTATAGTACTTTAAGTACTACATAGTCAACCACTGGTGGGTGCCTTTTACACCCTCCTGAGAGCCTTTCTTAAATGGATCTAATATTGACTCTCTTGAAATTTTTTCATGTTATTGTAGTTGGGAGTAGCAGACTGCAGTCATTGTTGGTATTCTGTGTTTAAAACTACCCGCAAAGGAGTGTTCAGGAAGTACCATTTTTACAGGAAATACAAGTGGGTTGAACACGATTTTCTGCCAAAGTTCAGAAGGTATGATTGCTGAATGCAATTATTTTATAAGACACTTAAGAGAACAGGCAAGTATCTAAAAATAAGTTCAAAGAAGTAAAGAAGCAGAAGAAAGTATGAAATATTAATGGAGATTTTTACACAAATGGAATGAAAAATATTAATCAACATAGAGCATCCCAAATAAATACTCAAAAATGTTTGCAAGGAGATAATTTGTGACAAAAATCAGACAGATGATACAAAAAAAATCCTGTTTGTTTTTATTCAAAGGCACTATGCCTGGAACCATCTAATTAGTTGACGCAACTGAAGCACAGCACATTTGAACATTATTTTCCTCCATCTTTTTTTTTTTTCCTGCCAAAATTATAAAATCCTCTTGATATACTCACATTTCTTTTCTGTTACCTCTTTGTTTCTGTCTTCAAAGATGATAGTTCCTCTGTGTTAGGTTTCATACAGATGTGAAAAATGAATGTAGTGTCTCTGCAAAGATGTTGAAATTTTATCAAATAATGAGAAAAAGAGTAAAAGAAATTTTTGGAGATAAATAGATAATATTGAGGAGTCTTACCAGGAACTGTGGAAGAAATCCCGGAACTGTAGAAGATAAACTAGGAGTAAAAATCAGATAGTTAATCTTATGTGTAAATACTTAAGATAGAAATTGCAACATAGGAACCATCTGAATAGATTTAGCTTATTTGAGTAAGTATATTGTTATTCACCGTACAGTATATGAAATAATAGACTGAGAATGATACTGTGTATATATTAAAAAATGGTCCTAATACAGCATATTAACTATTGTTGACTGTTTTACCATTCTTGACTGTCTTGAAGATTAATCTCACAAAAAGATTGGAAAATTTGAAGGAACACTATTATAACTGAAGGAAAAAAAAAATATTAAATGCAGATTGGTTTTTGGAGTTGCAACTTGGGAGTTGCTGCTGCCAAATCATAGAAGCAGCCATATTTTTCACTTGTAAACTGAGTAAATTTGAGCTGTAAGAGACATATATAACCACGTGATGGCATCTGAAAGAGAGTAGTTTCACTTTAATGGGAACTAGTTGATACAGCTATGAGAAAATATCCTCATCAGTATTTCGAATGTAGGACCTAGAGAGAGTACTCTGTCTCATGGTAAGAGTTAATGCTCTTTATTTTCTTATTCTGTTCATTTTGATATCCTGAAGTTTGGCTAACTTTATATATACATTCATGTGTACATACATATATCTATATCATAATAAATACATGTCCAGTTTCATTACCCTTTCAAAGAAAAGTAGAGCAGGAGTACCATCTTAAGTTGACCTTGGTAAAAAACAGGATATTCAAGTTCAGAGTCCTTAATTAACCCTAGTTTTTTAGGCAGTACTTACTTCTGAATTGGTGACAGTCCCACTCAACACAGAGTCAAAACTTCTTTCCTTCCTGGGACTGACATGATGAGAGAATTCAGGTCGCTGGGATACAAGAACAGGTTCAATCCCATGTATGCTTTTGTGAATTTGGCAGTTCATTCTTAACTCACTGCCTAAGGTCAGGTTTCCTGCCACTGCAGGACAGGGTAGAAAATTCCTTCCATCCTTTCTTTATCAGCTTTTAAAACACTTTTGGTAACAGACCACTTTAGACATTTTCCTCCAGCACAGAATTAACATAACTTCCTTCCCAGATCCCATATAGTCTTTACCAGTCTCATCACAGAACTGTCATTCTTTATTGCATCGTTTTAGGAAAATTAATTCTGCTTCACCCCTGTTGCCCACCTCAGAGGCGAAACTGAGAAGATAAATCCACAGCAGAAAGAAAAGCTTTAAGCATGCATGAGAAGTGTGTAGGCTAAAAAAGGAACTGGGAGTTTTCCCAGGTGCGTATGTTTTTGCACAATTACAGCATGTCTGTTTAAAGCACAAAAATAATTTAATGGCAGTCCCTAAAATAAGAAGTCACTCCATGTAAAGGCACTTGTCTATACTGAACAGTAATATACAGTGCAGCCATAATTTGGCTCTTCAGTACTGTATCAAAAAGTCTCTGTAATTGCTACAATCTGCACTTTGCACAATTTCAATGTGTTGAATTTTTGTCATTTATTCTTGAACTAATCCTCCTTTAAATGTTCCCTTTCTGCTGATGTGAATTGAAGAATTCTTTAGTTAACACCATTAACTTTTCATGGTATCTAAATCTCTTCTGCCATGAGCATCAATACTAGAGTGCTGCTGTCTCCAAGCAGTTCTGCATCAGTGCTTTTAGATGGAACATGACAGATACAGTAATGTTCTCCAAGTAAATTGCTCTCTACATATGGGCAACAAGCAAAACAACATGGAACATTCATTGCCCTGTGACTGCAAAAATTACATTGTATTCATTGTATGCTGGTTCAAGTGCCTGAGCCAATCATAATATACAGCAGTCTTACTGAATTTTAAAAACCACGTTCTAAGCAACAATGGACTATCTTGCTCCCACGGGGTTCCTGGAAAAAGGGATTTCAGTTGAAGACAAATTTCTTCCTCTTTTTTTTTCTTTCTAATAGCATAGAATTGAAAACCAACTAAAAAACTTAGGGTTAGAAGCTGGTGTTTAAGCTGATGGTCTTGATTGTTACCAATGACTATAATAAACAATAGGTATACGGACTTAATTATTCTTCTTAATTTTATGTGTATATTCGAATTTAAATAAGCAAATGTAATTCAGTGAAACACAGAAACTTGCTGCAAAACTAAGTGTTACATTCTTTGTAGAGTTGCAGTCATTCACTCCAGCTTTCTGGCTTATAAATCCAGCTAAAGCTGATAATGTTATAATTTGCTATTTGAACTCCATTCTGTCTTTGTTGGAAGCAACGGGTAGTTTCACTACGTATGTTAATGACAGTATAATTCTCACCTTCCCCGTTTTTTTTGTTTGTTTGTTGGATTTTTTCTTTTGTTTGTTTCTTTTGTTTTGTTTTTTAATGATGCAACACCATCTGCTATTGCTCCTTAATTTCTAATTAAAATCTATAAAGACTACCTTATCCTATAGTAAAAGATCTGTTTTAAAGACATTGACATTTAAAAAAAAAAAGCTGTGCTATATTTTGTGCATTACGTGTACTATAACAAGTGGGATATTCTTGGTGTGGTTGTATGGGGTTTATCTTTACTTCCTCATACAGATTTCTTTTTGTTACACACCAGTTTATAAGGAAAATGCAACTGAACCTGCTGTTATGTTCAAGAAAATTAAGAGGGTTATAGAACATATAATGAACATTACTGAGCAGAACAGAGCATTTTATAAAAACCCGAAACTCAGCTAATCATAGAACAGTTTGGGTTGGAAGGGACCTCAAAATCATTGAGTTCCAACCCCCCTGCCATGGGCAGGGACACCTCCCACTACAGCAGGTTGCTCAAAGCTCCATTCAGCCTGGCTTTAAACACCTCCAGGGATAGGACTTCCACAACTTCCCTAGGCCACCTGTTACAGTGCCTCACCACCCTCACGGTAAATAATTTTTTCCTAATATCTAGTCTAAAACTGTGTTCTTTCAGTTTAAAACCATTACCCTTCACCCTATCACTACATCTCCTGACGAGGAGTCCTTTCCCATCTTTCCTGTAGGTCCCTTTCAGGTACTGTAAGGTCTCCCAGGAGCCTTCTCTTCTCTGGGCCTAACTCTCTCAGTCCATATTCAAAGAATATAAGATTATTTAGCAAGCTGTGTGTAGTTTAAGTTACTGTCAACTAATAACCAAGCAATTAAGTAGTAAATTTCTTAGAATCTCAATCTACAAACAAGTTTATAAAAGAAAAGACCTGCTTCAGTTTTCAGACAATTTGACAGTGCACGTCTGTGATATCCCTCTCTGAAGTGACATCTTCTGTCTTTATGAAACTGTACCCTTATCTGATCAATTCTAACAAGAACCTTTGCCTATGACCGATCAAGGTTCTTTGGGGCACCATTGGACTACTGGCTCAGAGCCACACAGAAATTGTACCTGTTTGGCTCCAGAATATTTATTTTCTACATGCAGAGAGGTGGTGGGATATGAAAAGGAAGGAAAGAGTGTTCATTTGTAGATTTTTAAAAGACTGCATTAATGAAGGGTGCACTTCTAAACCTCTCAATTACTTTTCCACTTTTCTTCCTCTCTATCTCCTCTAGATGATCACTCTTAGATTTCTCGTTTTCTTTCAAAATTTTTCATGATTCCACTGCACTCTGATTGTCAGTCTGCCTGCTACTGACATTTTTTTCAAACATGCCATATTTTCCTGAAGAACTGATTTCCCCTTTAACAGTATTCTAGCTGGTAATTTTCAATCTAGCTTCTCCTTTCCGATATGCTACACCCCTGTGACCCAGATTATCAGTGTCCTTTCATACTTCAGCATGTTGACACCCTCACCGTTTTGATTCTCTCTTACTCTTGATCTCTGTCCATCAGCTTTCATTAACCTCTCCTCTATTCATTCTTGTACTAGCAGCTGCTGCTTCTGGAAATGTTTGTAATGTTGGTAACTTTGAAATGTTTTCTTTTGTTTGTTGGTGTATTTGAAGTTTCAGAATCAAGAAGTCTTCTTTTTTCTTTCTCTGTATGACATTGTTTGATCCTAAAATTTTGGCTGCCTCCGCAATGTAAAGAGTTCCTAGTCATATACCAGACATTTTTGCTGCTCAAATCTTACAGAGTGAGTCATTTTGCAAATATATTCTCTGGGATACCTGCCTGCATTTCAGATGAACACTCTAGAAATGGCTGTCACTGTTTAAACTGTTGCTGCTGCTCTAATCCAGAAAAGGATAAAGATACTTTGAAGGTTTAAATGATAGGAGAGAGCAACAGAATAGTCAGCCTTGTAGTTAATCAGAGATGGCAAAAGTGTAAGTCTTTGTGAATATGAAAATAAATAGCTCCTCTTTGACATAGAAGAGAACAGCAAACTGGTATTGAGATCCAAGATGATGGAGATGATCTAATTTAAGCATGTATACTAATATGACGTTTGTAGCTACTTCTTGAACTGGTGCAGGAGTGCAGGGTTTTTGTTTAAGACTACACAATAAGTGTACCAGTCAAATCATGAGGATGTCATATCCTAGCGGTCAAGATTAATGACAGAAGTAATTTTACCTGAGTGGATGGATTAGAGATTCCTTTCTTCGTGCTGCTGTAGAAAAAGAATGTGGAATATTTAGCCATTACTTGTACAGGTGGACCTACGAAAAGATGAAACTGGAGATCTGTCCTGGCTGTTGGTTGGAGTGACAGACATATCATAGTGATCCATAGAGGACATACTGCAAAGTGCTTGTGGGAAGGATTAAGACCCCTCTTGGGTATACTGAACTTTTTCTAATAGCTGAAATGTTGCATGAAATCATGAAAAATCCTGAAACAGCATTGTGGTTAAAAACCACTTATTCTGTATTTATGATGTCTGTTGTTCAAAGCAAGGCATAGAGCTACCAGAGAAGGTCTGACAAGTCAAAGATGGGATGAATTTTAACTACGGAAAGGCTATCAGTCATCTATAAGGACAGGTTAAGCTAGATGAAACAGGCTAGAACTGTTTCTGGGAGAGGTGAACTTTTAGGTACTGTGAAATGATCTTTTGATGAAAGCAAAGTCAGGCAGGAAGAGGAAGCATGGCAGTAGATAAAGAAAGCCAAGCTAAATTTTAAAGAGGACAGGTCCCTCATTCTTACCATGATTAGAAGGGAAGGATGGGGATTTTGTTGGGAGGTTTTATTTTCTAAATGCGACTTAAATTGTAATCTAAATCTAGTATAAAGTTTGCCAGTGAACAGTAAATTTTGAAAATATTTCTACTCCAGTCAAAAGCATGCTAACGGTTTATGCAATCACAGAATACATTTATGTCATGTGTTAAGCCTTGTTTTAGTATGCTGTCAACAGTCTGTGTGTCAGGCACAAACAGTACATGGAAGATACCTATCTAACCTCTGTGTTTTAAGATGTTGACTTTGAGGAACTTCATAACTGTGTATTCAAGCTAACAAACTGAAGGAAACAAAAGTCTTCTCCTTCTGACTTCTGTTCCTTGGAGGTAAGCACAGCTACCAGAAGCGGAAGGAAAAGGAAGAGCCAAACCTCAGATGTCTGGTGTCATCTAAGCTGTTTGAGTATTTCCTCTTTGATGTTCTTGGCAATGGCAACTAACCAGCTGGGACATGTGTCAGCTTTTTCCTGGGGAGTGGAGGGGAGGAGAAACATTCATACACATACACTCTTGTCTCTGGTCTCTTTTGGGAAACAACAATTAACAGCTGAGAGGTTATTGAAAATGCCTTCCTAAATTACATCTTATCTGTGGCTTGCTCCACTGTAAACAGTATAACAAACCTTGGTGAGTGGCAGGGCTTATTTTAAGGCCATAAGACTAGAGGCTACAATTTCATGAGAAAACCAACTAAATCATAATCCTGAACCTCTGGCCTAGAACATGTAGGGCTAACTTTAAACATGGGCTAGCTTATTCAGATAGCAAACACCATGAAACCACTGTAGCACCTACCATGGGTTTCCCACCTAGGTGGTCATTCAGCTTTATGATTTCTGGCTGCTACTTTACCAGTTACCTAAATAAGCTTACTGGTAGCATAGCTGCTATATTTACCCAAGAAGTTACATCTCAATGGCAGCATAAATGTGGCTTTTGACTGAGGTAAAGATTATTTTTTTTTAATTATTATTTTTTAATTAAAAAGAAGAAGTTGTAGCTGTGAACCTCTAAGACTTGGGCACTTCACTGAGACTTCTGTTGATGTGCTGCTTTTCATGTCATGCTATTTAGAAGTTCATAAGGTTATGGCTCTTAATTTTTTATTTCCTATCTTAGTAATATAAGTTTTATGACTTTATGAAGTTTTGAGAAATTCAGAATAGCAGTAACTTTCCCAGTGAACAGTTTTGTGCAAACCTTGTGTCAAACTTTGTCAAGACCATATAGGAATGTTCAGTAGCAGCTGCTTGGCACAATCTCCTGCTATTTCCAAGAAATAAATATTACCAATTGAATAAACAAAATGTTTTTCTTTCCTTTCATCTTTTGTATATAGAAACAGAAAAAAAAAGTAAGACTGCATGAAATAGTAGATACTATAATCAATCTATTTGTACATCTCCTCTCCTTCTCTCATTTCTTAAACTCTAGTAAAGTTGTACCATTGCTTCTTATTCCTCACTTGCGGTATACCTTCTAATCTATCAAATTAATCAAGCATCCTAAAGTTTTTTGTCAATTTATCTATCACGTCAGACAAGAAGCATTGGACTAGCATACGCTCATCACACATTGCACTAAAAATCAATGGAAAGTAACCCTGTTTACTGCAGCATTTTACACTGAGTGTAGTTAACATACTGTCGTTCAGTAAACAAAGTACTTTGTAACGTAGAATATATTAATTTGCTATAAGGTATTTCAAAATAAGGTGACATATTTCAACACCTTTCTTAGTGCCAACATTACAAGTATGAAGAGAGTGTTTTTTTGATAGATTGAGCAGCACATAGCAAATCAGAAGTTACTTTTGGTGGTTGCTCCTTTAATGAGATGTATCACACAGCTTGGATAAATTATCTGCTGTGTGAAACCACTTATCATGCCAGAATATACAGTATATTGTCATGGGCTTTTTTGCTTTTTTTCCTTTTTCTTTTTCTTTTTTTTTTTTTTTCTTCTTTTTCCTTTTTGATTCTCTGGTATTCTGATGAATTATTTGCAGCATTTCCCTTTCACTGCTGCTAGAATAATCAAGTTATGTTTCTTGAATATCAGTCTATCAGTTTCGTTGACTTCCTCCGTTGTCAAAGACATAAGGAGGAGGAAAAAAACCCATTGCTTAATTTCACAAGACATTCTTCTATTTCCTTTGCTCCTTTGTTTCTTTGCTTTCTCTGCCTTCTTTATTACAGCTTTTAACTTAGAGAAGACTTTTAAGTTTCTCCACTTCAGTGTAAGCTAATGAAGTCTCATAATTTATTTATTTTTTAAACGAACTGTAGTTTCCTCACCATGGTCCTCTGAGCTTTAGATGCTTTCTCGTCTATCGCATCAATTGATCATCTTCAGCATTGTATTTTTCTGTACTTACAGCATATGCTTAAGGATTTTTGTGGGTTCTTTCTTCTTCATCTCTTTTTTTTTTTTTTTTTTTTTTTTTTTTTTTAAGCTTCGGCAACCAGAAGGTAACTGCTAAATTCTCATGTTATCACCTTTAGCAGGACTTCAGTCATAACTACTGGAGAATCCATGACCTACTTTAGCCTCAGTTTCCTGTTTAACACAGTGATAAAATTATATATTTATAACCAGATGCAGTTGAAAGTTTGAACAATTAAGGTTATAATGCATTTGCAAAAATTTATTTATATTTTAAAAATAACAACCAAATTTACAAAGAAAAGCTTTGTCTCCTTACAATACAATATTTTTAAAGTGTTTTTTGCTGGTATCATAGAATCACAGAATTGTAGGGGTTGGAAGGGACCTTTGGAGAGCATCCATTTGTTTAGATCTACTTTGTAATCTATATTTATACAGCACAAATTATTGGTTTGGCTTTAGTCTTTGTAAAAAGCACTGAAATGGTGTAGAGAGGAAAGTCTCATTATCTGACAGACTGTGGAGTTAGCTAAATATTTTTTTTGATCTAATAGAAAGACATTTATTCCCCCAAAAACTCTAATTTACAATATAATCTGTGAATATGCTTTTAATGAGAAAATCACAAATCATATTTAATAATTTTTGATACATAAGCAGCTTTTGGTAACAGAAGAGACAAAAATTTTACAAATTTGAGTCAGCCAAAAATATTTTTATTAGTATCTCAAAATATATTCATAAGGCACCTAGAATTAAAATATGTAGCATACAGCTTACAATTAAAAAGCAGAAACCCATTTTAAATATATATTCAAAATGATAAAATAATTGCTAAATTATGCAAATTTCATGATAGACCAGGAAAACAAGCAGATTTTTATTTAATTGCCACCTTTCGCTGATTCAAGTATGTTAATCACAGGGAGTCCTAATAGTTCTATCAGGCTTTACTAATGTATTCAAGTAAAATGAACAAAATAATTAAATGTCTAAATATTGATTTTAAGTGCTCCAAGTATTAATGAAGTTTTGCTCTCTGCTTAACATGGCTTAAACTGTGGTTTGCATACCTTCATCTTTTTGGGTTGCTTCTTGAGACTGAGCAAACAGAATCTAAACATGATCCTCGACAATTTATTTCACTCATTGCAGAGAAAATGTAACCTCATTGGCCTGTTCTTTACACTATTATTATTACTTCTGTTTCCTGATAATCTGTGTAGGATGATGGACTTTAACTTCCATAAGCTTCTAGGTATTGCATGATGGACGTTACATTTAGAAATGGTTGGCCCACATATGCTGTTCATTGAGGTGGTGATGACTGGAAAAGGAGGTTCATGTTTTTGTTTATTGAGTCTTTAACACTTGTCTCAAAAAGATAAGGAATGAGACGGCTATCCCACCATGACAGCAAAAGACCAGACACAGGAGTGATTTACTTTTGCATGACCAGGATTAGGGAAGCTCTGCTACTTTCCACCTTAGCTCTGTGAACAAAATTCTGCTTTTTATTGTTGGAAGTAGTACAAAGCCATTGGAGATTGTTGTGGAGGAGTGCTGCTAAGAGCACCAACTCTTAAATCATTCTGTCCTTCCCAGTTCATTTGACTTCATGTTATGTACAACACCTGCTCTGTGATGTCCTATCTCCAATTCTAGTACGTGACTGTAGCTAGTAATAGTAGCACTTCCAGTACAGCCACTGTCCTTGGCATTTTTTATAAAATCGTGGAATCATAGTATGGTTAGAGTTGGAAGAACCTTAAACTTAAAGATCATCGAGTTCCAACCCCTCTGCAATGGGCAGGGACACCTCCCACTAGACTATGTTACACAAAGCCACCTCCAGCCTGACCTTGAACACTCCCAGACATGGGGCTTCCACAACTTCCCTGGGCAACCTGTTCCAGTGTCTCACCACCCTCACACTAATGAATATCTTTCTGATATCTAGTCTAAATCTACCCTCTTTCAATTTAAATTTGTTACCCCTCATCCTATCGCTACATTCCCTGACAAAGCGTCCCTCTCCAGCTCTCCTGTAGGGTCTCTTCAGGTACTGGGAGGCTGCTCTAAGGTCTCCCTGGAGCCTTCTCTTCTCCAGGCTGAACAGCCCCAGCTCCCTCAGCCAGTCTTCATAGGAGAGGTGATCTATCCCTCTGATCATCTTCATGGCCCTCCACTGGACCCATTCCAACAGGTCCATACGCTTCCTGTGCTGAGGACTCCAAAGCTGAACATAGTGCTCCAGGAGGGGTCTCATGAGCCCAGAGTAGAGGGGTAGAATCACCTCCCGCAGCCGGCTGACCACACTTCTTTTGATGCAGCCCAGGATGCAGTTGGCTCTCTGGGCTGCCAGCATGCATTGCTGGCTCATGTTGAGCTTTCTGTCCACCAACACCCCCAAGTCCTCCTTAGGGCTGTTCTCAATCCATTCTCCACCCAACCTGTATTTGTGCTTGGGATTGCTCCATCCCATGTGCAGGACTGTGCACTTGGTCTTGTTGAACTTCATGAGATTTTCATGAGCTCACCTTTTAAGCCTGTCTGGGTGCCTCTGGATGGCATCCTTTCCCTCCAGCATGTTGACCACACCACACAGCTTGGTGTTGCCGGCAAACTTGCTGAGGGTGCATCCCACTGTCTGTGTCTCCAACAAAGATGTTAAACAGCACTGGTCCCAGCACTGACCCATGAGGAATGCCACTTGTCATTGGCTGCCACTTAGACATTGAGCCATTGACCACAACCCTTTGAGTGCAACCATACAGCCAGTTCCTGATCCACCGAGTGGTCCGTCCGTCAAATCCACG
The DNA here is from genome assembly GCA_013400375.1 of Thinocorus orbignyianus. NCBI lineage: Eukaryota > Metazoa > Chordata > Aves > Ciconiiformes > Thinocoridae > Thinocorus > Thinocorus orbignyianus. The sequence goes on along the minus strand of VXBW01008039.1, from coordinate 691,442 downwards.
ACTTTCCAATTTTGAGACCACGGTGTTGTGTGAGACAGTGTTGAATGCTTTGTATAAATCCAGGCAGATGACATGCCCTGCCACAAGGTTTACTACCTTTACTACTTGTGTTAAAATTATTGCTCAGCTATTTATGTAGGAAACGATTTCATTGTGGTGCCATTTTTGGGAATCAAGTTAGTGAATCTATTGTCTGGACATTACAGCACTTAGATGCTTAGGAAACAATAGCCCCAGTGTCATGCCTTCTTGAGATGGCAAGAATTGGGGGAATGTTGATGCTTCTTATAGACTATTCCCATGTGGTCTCATCTTAATGCAAATGTTCTGCCTTTAGCGCAAGAATACTTGTGTTATACTGTGATTTCTCTACCAGCACCTGATGTCCAGGCCCATGCTATCTCTACAACCAGTAACAGGAACCAAGTTTTAACTGAGATATAGTAGTATGAAAGAAGTATTCCAATCTTACATTCTAGCGATAACTAAATACTAAAATATCCATACCAAAGTCATGCATTGTGCTGCCGCCTTTAACATGCAGGTATTTTTGGAGCAGCAGAATCTTACACATCCACATATCTACTTAGGTTGAATTGAACAAAGGACTTCTTCCAAGCTAGATAATTTTGTATGAAGGTTATGAAGGCTTAGGTTTATTGTCTGCTTCCCAATGAAGAATGAATCTCATTTTATCCTTCCTTGCAGAATCAAGGATTATTAATTGTCAGTCCAGGGGAGTTCCAAACTCTTTGTATAACTTATGACCCCAGCAGAAGAAGGAAAAAATACATCCAGTGCCACCTCAGTCATTAGTAATTAACGATCTGTGCCTTGATCATAGCAAGTTAGGCACTGATTCAGAAAAACATTAACTCATATTCTAGATATTATGTGCACCCATTACTAAGTGAAATGTTAGTGCATGCAATTAGCTGGTCAGATAGGGCATTCCATAACTAAATGTGCACATACATGTGTTTGAATGTGTAGAAATAAATTCTGCAAGTACAACCCTGTAATTTTTGGATGTTCATCCTTGATTTTATTAAGTTTATTGTTCAGAGACGGAAAGCATACAGTCCTTCATCAATGGAATTTTCATGTCAGTATTTTTAAAAACATGATCCAAAAGGTTGACTCTGGACCTCTCTATAAACGCTAGCTATTTAGGAAATTTGGAATTTCCTAAAATATTAATTAATATTAAAATATGAATTATTTTCATTCAAATTCAAATCTCTGTTTCCTTCAAACTCTAGATGAAAACAGTGAAGAATTTTTTATTTTTTTTTGTTTCACGAAGAGGCAACTGTAGGTTGTGGTAATCATTTAGGAAGATACTGCATGGAAACAGACAAAAAGCATGACTGCAGCTCTAAACACTTAAAATAGTGGTATTAATGAGCAGTAACTAATAAGTGAAACATTTATCAGTTAAATCTCCATAGCCTATAGATAAGGGTCCACTTAATAAAGTTTAGGGGATTTTCTCGTAATTTTATTATAGCGTGAATTAGAGAGACAAAACCAAAATCAATTGAAAGATACAGGAGGCACATTGAGCAACCTGGTCTAGTGGGAGGTATCCCTACCCATGGCAGGGAGGTTGGAACTAGATGATCTCTAAGGTCCCTTCCAACCCAAACCATTCTATGTTCTATGACTTTATGATTAACAGTAACCTTTAAAGAGGAGGAGAAAGGGAGTGCAGAGTGCCACCAAGCACAAAATACAAACTAGTTACAGACATAATTTTGGTGGAGAAGGGGTCATTACCTCTCTACCCCTGAGCTTCACATTGGCGCAAGATGTTATGATCAAAACAGCCACTGACATCTAATATTTGCTACATTAGTTTTCAAGTATACATAGGTTCTAGGTAGAGCTGTTATTAGATAAATGTCATCATTTCAGTTTTATAAACAAACAGGTTATTATAGAGTACTATGTTTTCCAACTTCCACTACACAATGTTCTTTTGTATGCCTCAGACAATAACCTGACAGCTCCATGGAAATTACTTATGACATTCAGCAGTCAAAAGTGTTATAGAGTTCACTAGAAGTAGAAGAATGCATAATGCATTGAAGCAATGTTTTAGGAATTTATATTAGACTTTTAATGGAAAAATTAAAAAGTAATGTTGCTTTGCATTGCTGTAACTGTACATCAACAGTATGTCTTTATTTCTGGCACATGAAGGGTAGTTTCCATAGCAGCAGCATCTGTAGCACTGAGCAACAGAGAAATTGGATTTTTTCTCTTGTATTTCACAGATTAGAATCGTAAAATGTATGGAAATAGGAGAAAGTAGGCACTACGTAAATGCGATCTTTAAAACCTACTTTTTCTTTCCAGAATTCTGAAATTGTAATGGAATAAATAGTTTTTGAACTTTGTTCGTGCTTATTTAAGCCTTGTATATGGCTTAATAAATGTGTATAATGGCTATTTTTGTTTTTAACTGATAGAACTAGAAAATGGCAGAAATACCTCAGCCAACCTCCTGGTATGGTATTATTAGCTGGCAATTCCTTTACTATTGGCCAAAATTGAGTAATATTTAAAGCCTATATTGCACTGAGACTGTATTTTTATATTTCATTCATTTCTGTACTGATAGGACTTCAGGAATGTGACAGACAAGAAATACTGTATATGAAAAATGTGTGCTGTTTAGTCAAATTGTTGATTATTTTTCAATCAAGTTCTTAAACTCAAAGCAGGGTGTTACTTTACTTTTGTTATATGTACATAACATTTAAAATTACACTACATATTCTAAAGTACGCATTCTCTTATTCTTCTAGACACAGAAACATATTATCATCAGAACAGAAACAAAAAGACTGAAAGATATTGCAGAACTAATCCACTTTCCTGTATGAAAGCTTAAATTAGAATCAGAACAAAAACCCCTGGTCTTCTAGTTGCTTCTCTCTAATTTAGTAGAAAGCAGCACAGTAATTATTTTTCCTAATATGATTTTATTTACATTATTATATTGTTTTTAAAGAGAGTGAAATGATCACAGTTGTATAAAACACTTCTGAAACTCCTTCCTAGGGAAAGAACATGAAAGAACTTTATACAAGCTACATATTGGGAATATTATTTGAAGCATGTATTACAATGCTTCTGAAACATTTTACCACAAATTGAAGAAGCAGCTGTATAGTACTGAGGACTGGTATGTTAGGTAAAGTATATAATTCACCAGTGAGCAATTTTCAGAATACTTTTGCTTTCCCTGCTTGGGCCAAATGCCTTATACAGATACTGCTCAGTGATGCTTATTATTTTATTAGAAAATATAGAAAATTTTTTTGGGGAGTTTGGTTCCTAACTCATTTGAGCCTTCTGAGAAGTCCTTTTAGTCACACTCTTCACAGAAACATGGAATTAGTGGAGTTGGAAGGGACCTCTAGAGATCATCTAGTCCAACTCCCCTGCTGAATCAGGATTGCCTAGAACACATTACTCAGGGTTGCATTCAGGCGGGTCTTGAAAATCTCCAGAAAAGGGGACTCCACAACCTCCCTGGGGCAGTCTGTTCTAGTGCTCTTTCACCCTCACTGTAAAGAAGTTTTTCCTCATATTTGAATGGAACTTCCTATGTTCCAGCTTGCGCCCATTGCCCCTTGTCTTGTTACTGGGAACCACTGAGAAGAGTCTGGCTCCATCCTCCTCCAACCCACCCTTCAGATAATTATAAGCACTAATAAGGTCTCCCCTCAGCCTTCTATTCTCCTGGCTAACACCTTTAAATAATAGCTCTCATCTTGTGTATGACTAGTTACAGGGAGTAAATATGGTTATGGAAGACACAGATAAACAGATAACAACATCTGTAGCTGGTAATGGCAAACAAGCAAAATGAAACATAAAGAATACACAGTAAAGATTGATGTAACTGTTGAACAAGACTGGACTGAATACTGACTCTTGGGTGACACCACCTGTGACAGGTCTCCAACTTGACCCTGTTACATTAATTACTCTGCATCCTGTCGCACAGCCATTTCTCAGTCCACCTCGCTGCTCCCTCGTCTAGCCCACACTTCCTCAGTTTCCTAATGAGGATGTTGTGGGAGACAGTGACAAAAGCCTTGCTGAAGTCAAGGTAGATGACATCTGCTGCTCTCCCTTCATCCAACTATCCCGTTATAACGTCATAGAAGGCTACTAGATTGGTCAAGCATGATTTACCTTTGGTAAATCTGTATTGACCACTACCAATGATTTCCTGTTCTGTTTGGAGATGACATCTAGAAAGAGTCACTCCACTACTTTCCCAGGGACAGAGGTGAAACTAATTGGCCTGTAGTTCCCTGGGTCCCCCTTTCTTGCCCTTTTTTGTAGATTAGAATGATATTTGGCTTTCTCTAGTCCTCAGGCACCTCTCCTGTTCTCCATGACCTTTCAAAGATGATGGAGAGTGGCCCAGCAATGACATCTGCCAGTTCCCTCAGCACTCTTAAATTTTCTTGTGGATTTTACAGTCCTTCCTACTGACTTGCTCTAAATGTTTAAGCAGCATCAAGTGTATAGCCATCTTTTAACAGGATTACCTTGTAGTGTTTAAGAAATAGCACACCTCCTGAAGGATTCATTAAGAATAGCTCTCAGCTATACAAAGAATAAATAGTCTTTATTTGTTCCATGCAGAATATGTACTTTCCTTAAAATACATCTTCAGCTGTTCGCCTTGCAAAGAAAATTTTGAGAAGCATCCCAACGGATGAATAGATAGAGAGCTTATAAAAACAGTGTGCTCTGTAGGAACGGAACCTCTTTGTTATGTGCCAGGTGCTGCTTTCCCAACAGATATGCTCAAGTGTAAAGGGGTCCAGAGTGTTAGAGGGTTGCTGCCTGTATGTGTGTGCCTGGAATAAAGGACTTCTAGCAGTTTTCCCTTTCTTAAACTTGCATTGGTGCATTACTTCTGATCACACCACTTTATTTTCTTAAACATTCCTGTGACATTATATACACATTCAAAATATAATAAAATAAATTAAGCATCATGTTTTGGTGCATGGAGGCAAATTGCAGGATTACGTTAGCTTTTAAACCCAACAGATTTTCTGTAGCTTTATGCCTTCATTATTGGAGCGAGGAAGTTTCTGAGAGTCAAGAAAACAACGGAAGTTTCCAACACTGTGTAGCCTGGCATTTTTTCTCTATTTAGTTTATTACAGACTTTCTCCTTTCATATTTATATTATTATTTCTTTTAGGAATTCATGGGGAAGAGGAGAGAATTACTTTCAAGTCCTTTTTTTTCCCTGTTTTGTATGACTGTACTGCTTCAGGTCAAACAAGTCTAGTAATTCTGACCTTGGTGGTTGCTTGTACCAAATGCTTTAATGAAATGCCGTACGGACAGAGGAAGTGCATAGTGATGACTGCCCACTTCTTCTGTCCCAGCTTCTGACAATCTGCAGTGGAGCTTGGTATTATAGCTGTATCTTTTTGTTTGAAACTCTTTAATAAATGCTTCTTTCACTAATTAACCTAATAAATAGCTTTTCAAAACCATTTATACTTTCTAATTCCACAATATCTTTTGGTGAATGAGTTTCACGGTTTAATTACATTTTATACTAAAAAGTGCTAAGTTGGGTTGTTTAAAATTTGCAGTTGGACATTCCATGGGATACCTCTCACTTCGTACATTGAATGATAATTTCTAGTTGCCTTCTGCATATCCTTCATACTTATATGTATCTCTATAGTATTCCCTCTTAGCCATTTCCTTGCAAGCTTACCCATTTAATTTCTTTTCAAATTGAAATAATTTTTGATCTCTGATCATTCCTTTATCCTTCTTACATCTTCTTTACTTCTGCTGTATCCTTCTTGAGATCGAGTGACCAGAATCTAATGAATGCCATGGACTTCTTTAATAGCAATAAGGTTTCTGTCCTAAGCTCTTAATTCTTTCCAAATAGTTTGTGTTTTTAGCTGCTGCTGAGCAGAGCTGATATTTTCATAGAAATACATTGCAGGATCTCCAATGACTTCTTCCTGACCGGTTATAGCTGAATTAGCATCCACCACAGGGTAGGCACAGTTATGCTTTTTATTTCTCTGTATGTGTCACTGAATTTACCAATTGAATTCTATCAAGCAGTTTATCATGCAGTCTCCCCATGTTGTGAGATAACCTGTGCAACTCTTTGATGTGACTTTTTTCTTTCTTCTTATTCTTGTTATATTTTGAGTAATTTTTTACTATCAGAAAACATCTAACTTCTCATCTCGTCTTCAGACCATTCGGGATTCCTATACATTGAGAAGAATCATCATAGAATTCCACTGGCAACTCTTGTACATTGTGAAAACTGACTATTGAGTTCTGTCTGTCATGCTCTGTGAAATGTATAAATAAATAGATACCTACTTTCCACTTATTAATGTTTTCCTTTTAAAAACACCTTCAAGGAAGGAAGTTTGGTGAGAACATTTGTCATAAAGTTGTTAGAAATTCAGATGTATAGAATATATCAACTCAATTACTCTCGTCAACATGCTTATTGACTCCTTCAAAAAACTAATACATTTGTGAGGCTTGGCTTTGATCTACGAAAATGTCTTGAATGTTGCCCACTATATCTCATTTACCTGCTTGTCTTCCTATTCTACTTTTTATTATGTTTCCACCAATATATCTATTGTAGGAATCGAATTTACTGCTCTCTAGCTCTCTAAAATTTCTTTGAAGTTTTATGGAGAATTTACTTTACATTTATTAGCTTTCATTTCTTTGTTATAAATCTAGACTGATTTACGTTAACAACCAAAATATATGAAATTCATAGTTACAAGTCTTTTAGGACTCATGGATGAATTCTATCTGTTCGGGACAATTTGCTATTGTTCATTTAATTATTTTTTCCTGTTACCTCTTCTACTAGCTTTTCAGTTTCAGACAAATCCTCTGATACATTCTTCCTGATAAAAGCTCCTTTAGGGCAACATCTCCAGCTCCTCCCTTTTGAATTTTGGTGCAAATAGTTACTATGACTCTTCTGCTCTTGTCTGATGTTTGTTGATTTTTCTAATTATATTTCTCATGTGTAAGTCCCAAAGAATCTTTAATACTATTTTTTTTCCAGATGATTCTACTAACAATTCTAGTAGCTTACATCTAGTAGCTTACATGCACTGTTTCCTATTTTTGTCTGTTTGACCATTCTAGGAATTTCTGTAGATGTCAGACTTTGACGAATTTCCTTTTTTCTTTTAAACCTCTAAGCTGATGATAACTAAATAAATAGTCCCCCTGATATCCTTCAAACTCTCATTACTCCTTCTAGAAAGGAGATTTCCTTTTAAAAAACTTCACTGTTACACAGCTTTTCTTTCTGGAATGAGTAACTGCTGCAATAAGATTTTTTGTTTGGGTGTTTTGCTGTTCCTTTAGATCAGAAAAACTTTCCCTTTCACAGTCTTCTAGGCAACACATAGGAGACCAAACTAATGCAGATTCAGTCTCACAATCACATACAAAGAATATTCATAGTGATTCCCTTTGGAATATGTCATGACTTCTGAAGTATCTACCAACTTCTGATTCTAAATCTCCACTGTATTGCAAGTTTTTTTATATCCATAAAAATGAATACATAACACTAGCAATTTATTTGACAATATTTAGGGCTCATTTTCCATGTATAAAATGAGACAACATAAGATGTCAGAGAATGTGGAAAGAAAAGCCCTAAATTTCTTTTAAAAAATATTTAATATGACTGGAAGTGTGTTACATGAATAAAAAATATTTAAATGACTGTCACTGTTCAGTTTACGTCTTGCACAGAACCATTACTGAATAACAGCCTACCCTTGTCCTGTATATTATTGTTATCTATTTTGAGGGTAAAAACGTAACCATATTCCATTCTGCTAGAATCTGTTATACGAAATTTTGGAATATAATTTTTTTTTTTTTTACAGAAAAGTACTTAATTTCTCATTGTTTTGGTACATAAATATATATATTTCTGGAGATGTTGAATTTTATGGATCACATTCTGTTGTTTTTTGGTACTTTTCTTACATAAGCTTCACAAAAAGTTATACTTTTTAGTTGTGTATTTACTTATTCTCTCTGAAGATCTAATGTACTGTCTTCTGTCTTTAATTTTATTTATTCTGTGGGCTATTTATTTGATCTTTGCACTTCAGATAAAGGAATAGTACTAGTATTAAAGATTTTGTGCTATATAATTTTCTGTCATGATTTCAGAGATAAAAACAACTCTAAATTGCCTAGAAAGAAAAAGGAACAGAAATGTAGACAGCTCTATTAATGACGTGTGTTTTGGAGGCCTCTCAAAACACACCTGTAATATTTTCAAGTTCTCTAATTTTTCAAGGGAGTTTAGTCCATTTAGAAAATGTTGAACAGATTTGTGAATATAATTGTAGTTGTTTATATTTTTTCCTCTCTCCTGATTCACATAACAAGCAGGTTTACCATGTACACGTAGGTATATAATTCACTAAATTCCCCTCATACACCCCTCTCATCTCCTTTCTTTTCCCTCCTTTTACGGATGTGAGAAAAGCAGGTGTTGCATGAGACAAATTGTTAATTTGCAAAATAAACGGGTTTACTGGGTGGAGAGAGGACTGATTAATTTATGAAGAAAAGATTTTTGATGTGATCAGGGAAAACAAATGAGTCGTATGAACAGTTAGGGCAGGCAAAGATAGCACCTGAATGGTGGGCTGGAGTGTGGAGTGCTGAATAAGCAAATGAGTGTTTGACTAATCCGTGAGTTAGGCATTGTGTATCAGTATACATGCAGTTCTCTGTGGCTCTGCCCCTTTTGCATTTTTTTGGGGCTAATGTTGATATGGACATGTATGCACAAAAGTGTGCATGCTCACACATGTATTTACAATGAAGCAGATGAAAAAGGGTGAAGCAATACATTAGCAGGAGTTTGTTTCTCTGTCCCCATTCAAGAGATACAGAAGTCCTGATGCTGTGCTTGTATGGTTACAGATGCTCATATTGTGGCTGTTAGTGTTCACGCAAAGATGAGCCACCAGGCACTTTTCTGAGTTGATAAACTTTCTTGACAATTCTGAAATGCTAGCAGGCATTTTAAATTCTTAGTGCAAATTTAAAAGGAGATTTAAAAGGAAAGGATTATTTTAAAGCATTTTCTAAAGGCAAACCCCCCAAATAACCCATAAGTATCCCATTTTTATTTTTATCCCCACCTAATGTGACATTTCTTAATTTCCTTTTGGCAAGCCTGTTGTAATCTTTAGCTGGTAACTAATTTGGTCATAAAATACTGACCCAGATTTTTCTGGATAATTAACAAGCTGGGCAAATCAGCTGAAGCAGGTGTAGTATATTTTCAGTACCAGTGGAGAAAAGCAGTTAGCTGATGTTTTAATTCTCATTTCCAGTAATGAACTATATAACATTCTGGCTGGCTAACGCAATTAGCATTGTCTCCTCCTCCCCTTACCTCCTCACTTTAAAAAAAAAAAGGAAACTCAAACCAGGAATTTATAAAAGGCCAAGAATTACTGACCCTTCCTGCACTCTTATTACAATCAAGCTATTAACCTCCTAGATTGAGCCTTTTGTAGAACAGTAATAAAAAATTTATACAAATATGTATCATATTACAAGCCAAGACAGAAAACAATGTTTCCATTCTTCAAGCAATTAATTATTGTGATTAATGTATTCTCCTTTCTCTAAGCAGAATTCTGCCAGACAAAGCCAGCCCATTGACATATTGTAGAATTATAATGCATATCTAATTAAAGGTGACCTGAAAAGGCAGGGTGTTTAGCCTTCCCTGTCAGGACCAAGAAACTGTTAATCAGAAAGAGCTTGCTTTCCACACCAACCACCCCTCCCTTTTTTTATTTTTGTGCTAATTTCAAATCTTCTCCCTGCATCAGTGAGCAGATGAGATCTTCAGCCAGCTTTCATCTTTCAGAAAAATGAATAGTGCAGAAAGAACATTATCAAATGAGCTGTTGAAGAAGTCAGTGAATATGTCATTGAGTGTGACTGCTTCCAGAATGAATTTAGATTTATCTCTGTTATCTCCGCTCTCCCGGCTCAGTCTCCACACTCTGTTTGCACTCAGTCCACATGTCAAGCAGGGTGGGTCATAATGAATCATGAAGGACAGTTACTTGTAGTATAGTGACAGGTCCAATTGTGATACAACTTGTTCTGGAATTAAGTTTGTTAACATTATAAATTGTCTCATTTGACCAGAGGTTTAAACACCTACAAGCTTTTATGCATGCAATTTCTTAAAGTATTTCATTTCCATTAGGCAGCTGCTGCTTTACAGTATTCCACAAATGAAATTGTTTCATCACATCAATAGCGGCACAAAACAACTGTGACAACAAGAAAACAGTTTTCACCCCATGCTACAAACAAGTATCATTCAAATCAATAAACTTTGGCAACTGGGTAACATGAAGAGAAGATATTATTTAAATTCCATTTTTGCGCACATCTCCAAATGCTTACACTGATGCAAAATTCTGATACAAACCAATGAATTTTTGGACTGTACAGTTCATTTTCTGTAGAAATAAACCACTGAGTTAGCAACATCTTAAGTACAAAAGCAATAGATATTTTCTTTTCTTTTTTTTTCAAAGCCAGTAGTTATAGTTTTTTCTATATGTGATGTAAAATTGTTGCCATAATGAAGATTATTTTTCTATGATGGAAAATGGTATGATTGAATTGCAATATTTTACCCATAGGGAGCAAAAGAAAGACTAATATTTTTCTTTTCTTTTTATATATTGTCAGTATTGCCATGCAACAGAATGTGATATCAAAAAACCTGCAAAGTCAGCATACCTTCTGAAACATTTGTTGTGTGCTGTAAACCCTTTGGGTATTTGACTAGTTACTTCATACTTATCATCATACTTGAGTAGGCTAGTCCTATACAACAAATATCTCTTAGATGCTTTTCAGTTAAACAAAATAAAAAATTATCACTGAAGTTTAGAAATAGGTTTTACAGTTAATTTGGCAAAATCACCAGAATTTGTGATCAGGTTGGTGCATCTGATTTTCATTTCTTGTTTACTCATAAGCCTATTTTGTGTTCAGAAGTCAGGGGAGTTTCTACAAAGTTGTTTTCTTGTTGATTTTTCCATGGGTTTGCTGTTTGGCAGGGAAGATTGCTACTGATAAATGTATATTCTTCCTCAGATGTCTCTGAGGACCTGAGTGCAGATATGCACATACACATACACGTGCTGTTGTCTTTTTTTTTTTTTTCCATACATATACAGAGTCCAGATGTCCCCTGGAAAAGCCTGATCAGTTGTGACATGGCCATTTACACTTATATATACACCTTGAACTTAGGGGTGTTTGGATAGTAGTCTGTCATATAAATAAGCAGAAGTCCTGAAGTATTTAAGTGTGAAATACTCACACCTTGGTGTTTGCTTCCCTCATCAGCCTTTGAAATAACTGAAGGAGACTAGTTGTTTGCTACGTAGAAGCCTATGAAAAATCAGGTACTAGTTCCACTGGGAGCTAGGATAGGATTTTTTTGGTTCAGTTGGTTGTCTGTATCATTATATTTCATGCTGTAAAGTTAAGAACTAAAACTATGGTGATCGCTATTGGTCCTGTCAGTTGTCTTCAACTGGCATCAATCAGATCTGCAGAACTGTCTACAGACAGTGTTGTGGTAGAAATAAGGACTGCATAGTAAAACTCAGATATTCACACTAGCCAGAGATGGGAGTGCTATAATGTAACCTGCTGATCAACCCCAGGTTATCCTGCAACTCTGATAGCAAACCTATGTGGTCTGGAAAGAATGCCTGAAAAATAATTCAAGGGGTTTTGTAGTTTGAAAATACTTTTCTGTTACTGTGTCTGGGTCCCAGTGTTTATTTATTGGTATTATTGATTAAAGATTACAGGCATATAAAACGGTAATAAAAATCAAAAGCTAAACAGTGAATTGAAGAAAAAAGGTAGCAAATAAAACCCTTCTTAAAGCCAGGGCAAGTTTTGGTCCTAAAATCTGTCATTGTAATGGGAAGGCTATGAAGAACCACAAGGGAAAACGCTGTCATTGTGCTCACTAGTAATACGAAGTATTTACAGTTCTTTATATTTTTGGCAGTATCATATGACATTGCTATAATTTTTTTATTCAGGGCTGAATAAAACAATTATTTACAACTTTTAAACCAAGAAATTATTAAATGTTTGCTTAGGAGGTGCAATTTTGCAGAAGAGAAACTGAGGCCTGGGTCAATTAAACAATTGTCTAAAAGACAAAGAGATCCATGTCAGAACTGAGAGATGAAATTCTTCCTCAACCTCATCCATTGCCTTTACTAAAAAGTAATTTTTCCCTTCTATCTGACTCTCCCCCATGCTTCTAAAACTGTTAATAACTAAGGAACATTACAAAATTGGAAAGCTAAATGTACTGAATACTGTTCATCATAGTAACCCCAACCATTGGACACAAGCAGCTGCCACTTGTGTATTCTTCTGAAGCATTTATAGCTATATAAGAAGCTCCTGACATGGGTGAATTTCTGATCAGATTATCTTCAAGCATTAGAAATTTTATTCTTGACTATTTCTAAACTCTGTAAAGTTGATTTCCAAGTTATAGCACACAACAAAAAAATGTAAGTTTTCTTTATTCTTCAAAATGATTAGAAAGTAGTTCTAACATTAAGCCATCCAGAAGGAACATGTTTTACCATCTTGGTCACAGTGTTAAACATCAGTTTCTTCCTTCATACAAGTGTTTTGTTTTAGGCTACACATATGTGTGTGCATGTATATATATATATGTATATACATTGTTGACTGTCTTAAACTTTCCCCTGCAAAATCCTTCTAACTGAAGAACAAGAATCATCTCCTACCATGCATTGCTGCCTGATTTTTTGCTTGCTCTTCATTTGTCTAAGCCGGGTTACTGTTACTATTTGCCTTCAGGTTTTGAGGATCTCCTTATTTATTTCTGTCTTTTAATAATCTTTTTGACCCAAATAAATTCAAATGTGCTTTTAGGGGGCTAAATTTTCTGATGCAGAAAGCACTGTGTAACCCTTCAGTCTTCACTGAGCTTATGTGCAAGTAAGATTCCTGTTAATTTCAGTGGGATTTTTGCTTGATTAAGGACTAAAGATTTAAGGATTCCATCCCTGCAGACTCAGAAAACATCAAGTAAAATGTTTATTGCAATTCTGCTAGAAATAAAGCCTGCAGGTAATAAACTATCACAAGCATTGATAAATCACAGAACTAGAGTAGAGCATTTGAATAGATCAGGAGACACTTAAGTAAGAATTAGATGTTGTTTGTATGAGCTCTGGAGTCACCAGCAGTATTTTCCTATCATCAGATAGTGCTACGATTTATTGTTTTGAAGGCCTTCTACCTTTGTGGTATAAATGAGAAATTTTATGCAAATAATTTTGCCTAAATTTAAGAGACGCAGGACGTGAAAATTTGACACTGATGAATGGTAACATTTTTGTTGCTTGTAAAATATCTTACATGTGTAATTATTGATATGACACAAAATAGACAATAAAAACACTTCTAAGGTAAGTTATACCTCTGTTAAAGCATAAACCCCAAGTTTTGTTAATTCCAGAATTCTATTACAGAACATAGGTAGTTTCAAACACTAGAGGTTAAATTGCAGAAGAGATTTAAAAAAAAATAGTTTTAATTTTCCTCATTGTGTGATGGGGAACTATTCAAAATACTGACACAAAACCGAGGAAATGCTGAAATTTTGCCTTGTGTTTTAAATTTCTGGTGCGGGGGGAAAAAATGTCAAGAAAATGTTTGGTTTACTCTTCCAATGTGTATATTCTCCAGTCACAAAACCTTTTCTCCGAATTCTTATTCCCCTATTAGTCCTGGATAGAAACTTGTTACTCAAATGATGGACCTATTCAGGACAAGGAGTGACTTCATGGAACAGGAAATACGCACAAATTGGCCTATGTAATGCTGATTGAATCTGGGTTGGAGTCTCATTTCTTCATGTAATGTGTACTACTTTCATCTATCATCAGATACCTCAAATCAGCATGGAATTAATGTAATAATGAACCTTAGGCAAAGACTAAGCTTTCCCAATGCTTTAAGCTTAAGAATCATCCATTTGAATACTGCACGTCAGTTGATACTTCAGCTTGTATATAAGACAATGACTGATCACAGTTTGAAGTAGCACTCAGCTCCGGTAAAGGCTGAAGAATCGGGTCCTCTGTTATTGGCAACAAAACTGGAAAAAGAGGAGTGGGTTTTGATTTTAGTTATGTGCACAGAAATCTCAGTAATTCTATTTAATTTAGAGAAGTCACTCCAGATTTACACCAGTGTTACTGAAAATCAAAATCTGGCCCATTGTCTTAGCAAAATACACCAAGTCAATATCAGTTCATTACAGAGAGGGAGAGAGAAAGGGAATGAGAGAGAAAACAAGGATTTCGTTAGCAATGCATTCTGTAGTATAAAAGATAAAAAGGAATATCCAATTAACACACCACTATAATTGCTTGCAGACATTCTTTTTTATTTAAAGATGAAATAGCTGAGAGTTCTCATCAAAACTAGGGTCACAGCCTACATATTAAATGAAAGAAATTGATTGGGCTTTATTACACCCTGACTACTGCAAATGTGCCTCAATCACTGATTGCTATAAATTTATTCTTATAAACTACTAATTGCCCAAGTCATAATGGTAACAATGGCATAATGAAATTATCTTGATCAAGCTGATGCACAAATTTTGCTTGACAACATGAGCAGTGTGAGAAAAAAGGAAAGAAGACATGCATACAAATACATAATGTTTCATTAAAATTAAAACCAATGTTAAAACAACTGTTCTCTGAAGTATACAAAGTTCTGTATTAGAAGGGTTTCCTTTAGAAAAATCATTTAAGGAGACAGGCATTTACATTTATAATAAAATGATCTTGCATTTTTTATTTGTCTTGAAAATTAATGACTTACTTAATCACATTTGATCAAAGGAGATAAGTTGATGTAGTCATGTGTTTCTGATTGCATTAAGCCTGATCCAGAGTGGCATGATGGATATTTAATAGTCTTGCTGTCCCTCTATATCTTGTCACCATTCCTTGATATGCATGGATACTGTAGAGTACACCACAGCACAAAACTGTATTTTTAATAGAACAGACGTAATTTAGAAAAAAAGAAATTCTGTTGGAGCTTACGTGGTGGAGCTTTTAGAAGTAGGTTATCCACTATGAAAATATATTTTTTTAAGAGACAAAAACCTTACTTAACTCTCTATATAGCTTGAATAATTTTCTCCTTCTAAAAGCACATTTTGCTTCCATGTTGCCTGTATTAAAAGATACTGCTGTAATAGATTTTAAGGATAAAGTAGAGAGAAAGCATATAGAAACAAGGATAGCCATTCAGAGAATGCAGGAAATTTCTAGAAGCTGGAATGCAGAGCATTGCGTAAAATGCGAAAACTGGTGCTATTTATATTCAGCTAATAACTGTTTCTACAAGTGTCAGCTGAGCCATTCAGAGGGAATGTTGGTATGTATGAGAAATTATTTCTGAGTACTTCAAATGTAGCCCCAACTGTTTCAGAATTAATGTCACAAAAATTATTTAAATTCATTCTTAATTCTTTTTCACTAGAGCATTTCATCAGGATGAAAATTGTTGGTTTTTTTTTTTTTTCATGAGCATGCCTTGCTTCACTCTCTCAAAACACAGGTCCAAACTTTTATACAAGGTTACAGTTGGTTTCAGTCTTGAAAATAAATTGCTCCTGAAATTAGTATAGTTGACACAGTCCTTTAGGAAAGTTGAAAACTCAGAGAAAACCAAGCTGGAAGGATTTCAAGAATCCCTTTGGCTTAGCCAGTGATGACCATCCAATTTAGGCAGCGTATTAGATAGGCTGCCCCAAATTTTAAGTTTTTAACTATTGCAGTCTCTGTTTGTCCTGTTTCTGGAAAGCTTTTTGCTAATGGCTATCCTAAATACCTTTTGCTGCAATTTATACTTGGTTACACTTATCCCACATGTAAGGACCATGAAAATGGTTTACTTCTTTGTGTTCAGGGACTGGAACGATCTGCCAAGGAAGGTGGTGGAGTCACCATCCCTGGAGATATTTAAGAAATGTGTGGATGTGGCACTTGAGAGCATGGTCTAGTGGCTGAGATTGTTGAGTTGGTGACTCGTTTTGTGGGTTTTGTTTTGTTGTTGTTGCTTTTTGGGGTGTGTGTGTGGTTGGACTCGATGATCTCGATGATTTTCCAGCCATGAAAATTCTGTGAGTCTGTGAAATGTATCTATATATATATAGAGAGAGAGGCAACCTGCAGGAGTTTAAGACAGAAAAATCAAAACTGTCAGCCTCTCTGGATGACTTTATAATGAGGGTCGAGAGCACCTACAGCCCCTGGCATGACAGGGGTGGAGGGGGGACCCTGGGCACAATGCCTTTCCCTCTTCTGCCAGGGGAGCAGGCAGGCTGCTGCCCGGGGCAGGTCCCCTTGGGCGTGTGCTGAGGAAACCTGTGTCTCTGCCATCACCTGCGTCTCTGCCCAGCCCCTTGGCAGCTGCCAGCTGCCCTGAGGCAGGCACAGAAGATCACAGACAGGTAACAGATATGATGTTAAACAAATGTAATGTTTGGGAGTGAAGGAAGAAGTATCTTACTTGTTATTTTTTTTTTCATGTGTGTGTTTTCCCCGCATCCCAGTTTAGGACTCCTCTACCTTTCAGTAAGTGTTTCTGGGATACATGGCTTCCACCAGTTTTCTTTACTTCAGCTGATCTCTAACACATGTTGGTGATGGCTCTGTGGAAAGCCGTAATTCGGTTCTTCTACTAACCTAGAATTTATCAGTTTTAAATGGCTTTTGCACATGGATGTTCAACCACTGGGAGTTTCTTGACCAGAAGTACCTACATTTTTGACCTGTTTGCCCATCTCCGTCTGCCTTGTATTAACTCAGTTTTCCCCAAAGCCTCCACCAGCTGCTATTACTTTTCATGTAAGATAGATGCATTTACTTGTTACCCCAAAGGGTTTGATTGGAAGCAGGTCTTTGGGATTGACTGGGTTTTGATTTCTTGCAAATTGATTTTATTCATTTTTCTATATGAGTAAAGTAGCTACATATAACATTTTAGGGCAAAAGCGTATTTGAATCATTGATGCAGTAAGTTTATTGTTAAATCTGGCAGTAATTCTATTCCAACAAAGTACATGGTAGTAACTAATAAGATCTCACTGAGTCGTATTCCTGTGTTTATTGCAGTATTGGGATTCTGCTGTGGTGTCAATGCAATTGAGGATAGGGTTGGTTTTTCACAAAAACCAAACCCTTGGCTTTATCACACAAAGCCTCTACTCTTCTTGGCTAGAGAGATCAAGGGTTACAGAACAGGGAAACTTAAAAGAAATTTCTGTCACTAAATAGGATTTCGTATATATTTGTGAGACAGCCTGTAGGTAACTGTCTCTAGGTTACACATTCCATGTGCATGTGCAATGCCAACATGCATTTTTTAATGTTCACGTTAGACCAGGTTTTGTGTTTTCCAAATAAGCATTCTGCAGTTACATGAACAGTGGGTGCTAAATAATGGAAGTACTGTGAATATTGATAATTACTCTGTGCTCTTTCGTTTCCTTTTATCATTATTTTGCTTTGGATTGCTTTCTTATTATTATTTAGTTTGAGTGGATGAAATTGCTTTAGCTTTTTCTTAAACACTGTTAGGTGGGACTTCCTGAAAAAAAAATGTTTTCACACCTGGAAGCCTATTTTTTTTATTGGTTTTTCCCCTCCGTTGGCTTTTTCCTTGTCACTGTGCTACTGTTTTTAATTGTTGGCTTTGGGTTGACTTGTCCTATGACCAGCTAGCATTTTTAAAGATATGTGGGTATGTTTATAGATTCAGACTATACATGAGGGAGAAGCTGGCCTGTATAGGACATAGTGGGCCTAAAAATGACAAATCTCAGAGCTGATGTCAGAGAACAAGAAGCAATTCTTACAAGAGAGTGGTGGTGGGGTTTCTGAAATGTTAAAATTGGTATTGTAATCTGTTGTCTACTGAGGAAGTTCCTTAATATTATGAATATAGTCAGTGAATTATACCTGGAATGCTGTGCTGCACAATATTACCATTATTTCTGGAATTTGTAGAACAAGCATACAGAAGTTGGGTTTTCAAAATGGCCTTTTCATATAATGCTGTAACACTTGTTCGCTGTCTTGCTCATCCATCCCTTTATCCATCCATCTCTGTATCTATCATGAAATGACAATCCTAACTTACTTTAAACTCTCCAAAGGTATATTCTTAAATTTTAATGTTAGAAAAGCTTCATGATGACTAGTACTTTGGCTTAATGTGGTATAGCTTCTGACAGCTGCAGCTGTAAGAAAAGCAAAGGATGACTGCATTACTGTCAGTTTCTGTCAGATTCTGGTTGCCAAACTCTTGCAGGGATGATGACAGTGAACCAAACAAGAGTGACAAAAGGAGTCAAAGCTGTGATTTTGAATAAGGAAGAGTGGACACTTGAATTGCATTTTGTTGTTGTTGGTCATTCTGCTCTATGTGTGGACTTTTTGAGACATGGTGCTTGCTCCCACTTCTTTAATTATTTGTTCTTCAGGACTTTGCACTTTTGGCACTCTCAAAAAATAATAATAATTGTTGACAAGCACAGAGTATGTCAGAGTATGAACAGAAGAATAGCTGTAAGTGTGGAATCTACTCGAAGGAGAAAGCAGTCTTGGAAGTATGACCCCCAAATACCCTGAAAGCTACCTGGATAGGAGCTTGCAGCTGTAGATGCAATGAAAATGCAACCTTATTTTGAAGCCAAATAAAACTGGGGGTCATATATTGAATATTTAAACCATCTCTTCATGAAATACTGCTTAATTTTCTTTTTCAGACTTATTTCTGTGTCTTCATTTATTCAAATTTTGTTTCCTGGATGAGATTACGAATCAAAGAGCTGGTATACTTCTATGTGTTAGAACAATACCTGCAAGTGCCTTTTAAACACAAGACCTTTGTCTGTCTTGTTTGATTTATTCCCACTCTTTGGTATCTAAGTAGCAGAGGAACAACTTGGTTTTACATATTACTATTTTTCTGTAGTGAAGTATAATAGTGTGATACTGTCTCAGTTTGCAACTAACTGCAAATCTGTCCGAGGAATCACCAATAATTGCCAAGATTGCCAAGGGTGAAGCTGAGATGGTTGGCTGGATCCTGGTAAAAGAATTCCAAAGGATGCAGTGAACTATTTCCCTGCTTTCCCCACTGTCTTCTACTCCTGGTCCTTTCCATGTATTCTAGACCCTATAGCTGTAATGAATGGGCTGAATGGGGGATAATGATGTGTATATATATTGTTGACTTGGGATCTAAACAGCTTTTGTTGTACTTACTTGCTATATGAGGCTTCTGCAATGGTTTATGAGTTTCAACAGTTGACAGAAATACAGTTAAGCTACAAAAAGAAGTCTATTCATGGTGTTAACTATTTTATGGACAGATAAGCCAGGAGGGAGTAAGTGGAAATGAATAAATCAGCAGGCAAGTACTGCAACTAGTAATAGGAAACAAATACCCTTCTGATTGTCATTTCCCATATTATCCATACTAAGATAACATTACTAGTTCAGTACTCCATCAAGTGCCATTAAGAGTTGGTACCTATGGCTTATTTTTTAAATTTATACGATAATATTACTAGACTAAATCCACTATGTCTTGTATTTTGTGTCATTGTTCTTCAAAGAGATGAGATTCACTATTTCCTACATGTTCTCTGGTATTGTCAGCTGAAACATGTGCTTTAGCAGTCACAGGAGAGAATATTGTGACAGACCGCAAAACAGTGTTGTTTATGTTTCAAGTTCCATTAAGCATGGGCTGTTTTAAAAATTATTTCAGCTGCGGCTTTTAAAATTCTGGGAAGTGTTTTTCAAAGGGCCTTGTACTGGGAGATAATAAAATATTTTAGTTTGCTTAGTTCTGAACTATAGAGAATTTTGTAATGCTGAAATGGGACCCTCTAGGCTGGTCCAGTCCAGCTTCCTGATGTCTGTGTTTCTAGTTCTAGAGCAACATTCATATATCTTTAAAAATATGGATTAACTCAGAATATGTTTTGTTATTTATTCTAGGAAAACTGAAACTATTGTTTTTCCCGGTATGTACTTTTTTATGAGCAATGTAGATTCAAGGGTGTTGTTTTGTATTGCTAGAAAGGATACATGTAGTACTGGCTGAGTTCCATGGAAACCTTACCCATATTTGACTTCTTTTTTTTTTTCTTAGACCAAGTTTTGTTTATCAGAGGTCAAAATTTGCAATCATACATACAGACTGCATACAACAGAAAGATTGTCCTTCTACAGTTTTCCTTAACCATGATATTTACCCTTAGGTTTCTCTCTAGCAACTTAAGCCTATGTGTGATGAGTGGTTAGTTTGTTTTATTTCTATGATTCTATGATTTTACTCTCTTTGGTTATTATTGTCATAGAATGGCTGGTTAGAAGAGCTGTGCTTTAATCTCATCTAGATTTCTTATATGATCTCAGTGTCTTATAAATTAATTTTGTGCTTCTATGTTAGAACTATGATGAAGCTTTGTGATGCAATTTTTAAAATCAGACCATTAAATGTAAGGTAGTATATGAGTACAAACCATGCCATGAGTATTATTTCAAAGGCATATACTCTCTCTTTTAAACTTTTGTCAAGCTTAAAATAGGGGCTTCTAGTCCTAAAATGAACATAATAGAAGGTCACACAGTAATTAACTCTTGGACACAACTCATTGGTATTAGAAGGGTATTCTTCTGTTGTTTTGTGATGCAGAACAAATGCTTCATTAATCAGAAACATATGAACCTGAGACTGAAAACTAACAAAATCAAACATTGCTCGACATTGCTGAGGACACCACTTAATAAGTATGTTTCTTCGTGCAATTTTCATCATAAGTATCTGGATACTTTTTCATGAATGTAAGGAGTTTAGAAGATTTTTCTACTAATTTGAGACTTCTGTGAAGATTAAGATATGAAAGCTACCTTTAAAAACGGGAAAAGAAGGGATAAGGATTTTCCTATAAAGCATCTAGATTTTTAATTTCTCATACAAATTGTGGCCATTATAATCTCTTCAATACTGTGGGGAAAAAGTAAAGACAGTTATGAAAGACCATAATGAGCTACTTAAATGTTGGTTACATTTTTTTACTCTATTGAAAATTCTCTGTGTACACCAATTCTGAATACTTTGTTATATTGTTGTCTGAAAGGAAGGATGAAATAAAATGAAACTGAGATATACCTCTCTTCCTCATAGTGGGGTAGATTTTGAGGAGCGGATTGACTTGAAGTCAATTCCTTTGTTACCTTGCTATTAGCCCTGGGCTCTGAGCAAGCATGGTTTAGAGTGTGGTGAATCATTTTCTATTCTTTTTTAACCTTACTTTGATGCCTGAGATTTTTCTTAGGCAGATAATTTCATTCATTGTATTTTGTGATTTCACAGTGTTTTCTAATTTTGGCATGCATCACAGTTTTGAGGAAAAAAAGAAAGAATATAGCTAGCAAGGGGAAGAGTCTACCTATTGGAAAATTCTGAACACCGCTTATTTTTTCTCTCTGTATCAAACACATTAACATATCTGGACCTGATGTACAATTTAAGTGCTTTTTGATTTTGATTTTTATTTTATTTTTTATGAAATTGTTGATAATTAAGCCACTTTGGTGCTGCAGCTGAGAAAATTCTACTTTCAGTGCTGGAATTAAAAAACAGAGACTGAACAAAAAGTCATAAGACCAGCTATCATAAATGAATGTTGGCCCAGAGCACTACAAAATCACATTATGTTGTTTTATGTTTTGTTGGTTGCCACTTTGATGACTGTCTTTTGAATATGTTACCATTCGAATTTATCACCACAGCACAAAACGTCACTTGTGACCTCCCTTGATGTTACCATCTGACTAATTTTCTGTGTTCCTTTACTGTACACCGTGTACTTTCAAAGAGCAGATTGTTATTGCTATCACTGTCACATTGTTTTCTGTTTTTTCCTGGCTAGAACTGTGGCAGAAACAGATTAGGTATAATGTTTTATAAGTGAATGCATGGTTAAGATATCTTATAAAATAAATATTTAAGTGTTCCATCTGTTTCAACAATCTGAATGTTTCTTTGGATATTTGTTACCTGAACTCCAGAGATTTTAAACTCCAAAATATTGCCAGAAGCTTCTAACAGTTTCTAAAATTTACTTTTAAAAACATATTTGACCAAAACAATTTTAGAAGGGAAAATACTGCACAGACAGTGGCAGTACTTTTCTTTGCAAACCTGCTTTGTAATGTACAGGACAATTCTTGAATAATAATAAATGGTTGAAATGAGAGCCAACCCAAACTTCAAGGATTGGTGGTTTGTTTTGAGGGGATTTTTTGGTTGTTTTTTTTTTTTTTTTTTGTTATTGTTTTTTTTTTAATTTCAATTCTAAACTTCAAAAAATGTGCTGAAATTGTAACATAACATCAATTATCCTTCACTAAAAAAAGTCACACAAATGACTTTTTTTTTTTTTCTTTTTTTGGTCTTCAGAAATTCTTTAGGACAGAGCTATATGATAGTGCTTCTGAGCCTCAAACTCATTATACGTGGTCTGGGAATTCGGTCTGATATATTTGGGAGCATGAGGCTGTGGGCTGCAGAACCTGACTTGGTCAAAGTTAATTTTATTTAAAATTTCAGCAAGTGTCTTTCCAACTCAACTGGCTGCTAGCTTTGCCTTTCTCGGGAAGTGTGATATCACTTTTAAAAGAAGTGCTCTAAAAAATGTCATCTCAGGGATTGGTGGGATGCTTACATTAAAGGTAGTTCTCAGATATAAAATTTCAGTTGGCTTGGAACTTAGAGATGTATGATGGTTGCTGTCATTATTTCAATTATCTCTGCAGAACAGTATACTGAGCTTTATGAAGAGAGAGGTACTTCTATTACTTCGTGAAGGTTTTTTAAAATATGGAAGGAGTTATTTCTTTGGGTTTGATAGATAGGTCATCTGAAAATTTGCTTATTAATAGATGGAATGGATAACTTTTGGGTGAGATTTCAGATTTGTGATTTCCTACTGGAAGGCAAGGAAAACTGAAACTCTAGACCAAGTGGCTGTAAAATTTAGAAGAAAGGGTATGGGTTATAAAGGGTTGTGTAGGTGCTTCTTATAGAACCCCACTGCAGTGAAGTTACAAAAAGAAGTGGAGTAAGAAGCACATGATAAACACTACAAAGAAGTTTTTATTTGTACTTCCTCACAGTGATAGGATACAATTTCTTTTCTTTTCTTTTCTTTTCTTTTCTTTTCTTTTCTTTTCTTCTTTTTTTTTTTTTTCAGATGTGGGGGAGGAAAAAATACAAAAAGACATTTAAAAGAAACATTAAAGGGAGACAACCTCCTTGAAATGAAATGGTCAAAAAGTAAGATTGTTTAATTCTGTTGATGATATGACTACTCATGATCATGTTTCTTTTTTGCTATCATAGTGGCTAGTCTAGCAGCCACACTACTACGACAGTCTCTGATTCTCAAATGGCAAATAAATTCAATTTATCAGCACAAAGTTCTAGGATGAAGCTGGACTTATTTCACACAATTCTTGGAGAATCTTGGGTTTGATTTTTAGTTCCAGCACTTAGAAGTCTGAACTCTGATCTGCTCCCATTAGCTTAAGACTCTGAAGACTTATTACCAGACCAAATTTCCAGGGGGAATATCTGCTACATCCTTTGTCTTACATAGTCACACCTTTGTGCAGAGAAAGTCGCAAGCAAGTAGTTTTGTTCTTTATACTGTATATACTTCATCCTCTTAATCTCTCTCTCAGTGCTGAGCCTAGTGATCATGTGCTTTAATAGTTTTAACGGTCCATAAATTACAGACAAGAAAATGTCTTGCATTTTCCCACCAACCCATTTGCCCCCTTTTGTGTCTTTCGTTGCCTTCATGTTCTGTTCTTTGCTTCCTTCTGCACAGACAACTCTGTTTCAGGGGGATTTATTTCTGTTTTTCAGGCTTTGACTCTTCAGTGTGCAAATTTCACTAAGCTAAACCTCTGTAGGGCTGACTCGGCATTCAGTGTCATTTGTCAATTTCATCGATCACTCTCTCACCAACAGGATGAAGGGAGACTTGCAGAGTCAGCAGATAGCAACTGGCCTTTTATAGGTTTATACTGTAAGAACGTCCAAATTAAAAATAAAGAGCCTTCTGGTTTCTCTGCAGTGGGACTTTCAAAATGAATTAGAAAAAGTCTCTCAACCCTCTTGCTTCATTCAACTGTAATTTTTCTTATTAATTCCTTCTCATTTTCCAAAAGATGACTCTCCTGTGGAAAAGGAAATTGTGCTTTACATGTTTAAATAATTTCACATTTTATTCTATTTCTTGTTGAAACTCTACATCCATGTGAGTCAAACAAGAAAGCACTTCACATACTACAGTATGTCTTTGCTCCAGTTTTCAGAGGGGCGTGATCTAAGTTTAAAGATATATTTTCACCTCTCTCTCTCTCTCTCTCCCCCTCACCCTTTGCCTGCTTTTTACTTGCATCATCTCTGTAATCCATATAGGAGAGTACGTGTTTGATAGAGAGAACAAATGACTGAGTTGGGGATAAATATGGTTCCTTCTTAACTATCTAACAAAGAAACTGTTTTATGTCAACTGAAGATAAACTTTATAGCATTTTGACTGCTACAAATTCTCCCTAGGCTGAAACTATTTTCTTAGAGGATCCAAATTTTTGAAGAATAGAGTCTTTCCTAAATAGCTCTTCAATGAGTATTTCCACGGGAGCTGGATTGAACAATCCTTTTACAGCCTCTCTGTCCCTTCTTTCTCTTCCTGTATGTATACTCTAGGCCCTTTTCTTTGTGTCAGAAGCAGATCTACTGATTCTCTGTGAAAGTGCCATCATTTTATCACAGACAGAGAAGCTAAAGATTTGCACAATGGATAGTCCTCTATCTGTATCTTCTATTTTCAATCCCTGAATCCTACTGCACCAGCAATTCTACATGAAGCATATAAGTTTTTTCTAGACAGGACATAGACTACTCATTCTCTTCTCCTTCCCATTGGTCTTTCTTCTCTTTTTTGCTCTTTTATGGGTGTCATACGTTAAAAGGGATGGAGTTAAGATCTGGGATTTTGTGAGTATTATTTATATGCTTAAATTTGTACAATGTAGTGATAAATCAAAAAAATGTATTCCGTTGTAATCTGTGACAATGATATTTTGAATTATTTAAATACACACTTAGAGACTGATTTCCAGTGTTGTTCTCTCCGAAAATATCATAATCCTTAAGCCTGCAACCCTTCGTTCAGGGACTGGAATGTAAACATAGTTGTTTCCACTACTGAATTAAACAGTCATGAAGATTCTGTGTTTCGTGGATGATCAGAATGCCTTACTGGTCTCCTTCCTTTTCTTCATATAATACAGGACCCTTGGAGGATTATGCTGGCAAAGTTTAACTTATGCTCACTTATCAGGCTCATGATCTATTAAAGTGGTGATAGTCCTGCTGTTTTGGAAGATGTCTTAATGGAAGTGGTGATTCTAGTAACAAATGAGTAAAGGATTCATTTATGGTGTAGCATCTCACTGACATCTAAATACTTTTTCTTCTAAACTGAATTGTAGCTTGCAATAAAAAAAAAATAATAATTTTGGTTTAAAGATGACAAAAACTGCCTTTCAATCTATGTTGATCACCAGTTTTTCTAAACAAAAGGAACACGGGCACAGGAAAATGTTACAATGTTATTTAGCTTTTATACAAAGCCGCTGGCTCTTTTTAGTGAGGTTTTGGAAAGCTGGTCGTGGTGTTTGCTTGTTTGTTTTTTGGGGTTTTTTTGTTTTGCTTTGTTTTGTTTTGTTTTGTTTTAATATAGATTGTCTGCTATGCTCTTTACCTGAGCAATGATACGAGAGTATCTTCCAAGGTGCCTACATCTCAACAAGATTTAAAACTATTTAATCTACATTCCAAAGGTTTGTACACCCCCCTTTATCATTGTGCTTCTACATATCAAGAAAACATAAATGTAAAACTGTCATTAGAGGTTGTGGCCTTCAGATTTTGTCTTTAGGTGTTTCTGTATGATTCTGATGCAGTCAGAACTGTGATTAGTTTCTTTGCCATACTAGGTACTTATTGCAGCTGGGTGCATGGAAGAAATATTGCTGAACTATCAAAACTGGATGAGGCATGTGCCTTTTGTTGGTCCCTTGTCTATGCTGTCTTTGCACTTTTACTCTCCCTGCCCTTAGGAAATATGCCTCCTGTCATCTTTAGGAATTTTTGCACTTCTAGCAGTAGATTGTCAGTTGCCTTTCTCATTTTATGAATCTAATGTCTCAGCATACTAAAATCTCAGGGAAATTATATGTAATCTCTCAACCATGAAGAGAATCCTTCCATTTGTGTGCTGTGATGTCAAAAGCAGATCCTTCCCTACAAAAATTTTCAAAGTACAACTGTGATAAAACTCTTCCAAGAACACCAAAAATGACATAATATACATGTTTTGATCTATGAATGTTTGCATTAAGTTTGAATGTTTAATAAAACTTTGCTAGTTGCCTTTGTTTGCAATAAGGAAATTATTGTGGTGGGGTTTTTTTAATTTTTTTTTTTTATTTTTCCAAAGTAATTTAATTAGCTATCGGAACTGAAAGCATGAAATTTTTGTGCTGCAAGGTTCGATTCCTTTTTAAGTAGTCAGACTGGATCTTAGAACTAGTGTTCTTTTGAATAACAAATATCAGTGCAAAACAGAGACAACATCTGAGCTATAATAAGTGTTAAAATTAGGAACTTCAGGTGAGCAGAAATTCATCTTGATTCCACACAGAGTTGTCCCCAACTTTATCACACTGAAATAAGCGGCATAGGGTCTACTGAGATCAGTCCCAGGTGTATACCACGCAGTCTGCTGTGTTACTACAATGACATCTTTTAACAGTGGGTGGTAGGTCTTTCAGAGCTTGATATGATGATATTCTGAGATATATGCAGAGAGAGAAATTAAAGAAGACAGCTGTGTGATATGGGGACTGCAAGGAATGTATGGTGCAACAGTGGTAAGAAATAGTCAGAGAGAATAAGGAGAAAATACAGTTGAAGGGCATTGCACAACAACATTGCTCTTAGTTGTTGCAGGCTTTTCTGTGCTGAAGGGTTCGTATCTCATTTTGCATGACAGAGTAGTAGCTGCAAGAGATCTCTAAGGTCATTTTGGGCTCCAAAGTCAAAGGCATAGTTCATCATTGTCTCAATCCAGATTATTAAAGTATTCAACTGGAAGAATGCAGTGGTAGCTAGAACTGAAGCCTGCTGTACAAGGTGAACGACTAGGTGAGAATCTTAAATACTAGGTGAGAATCTTAAATACTGTAAGGGAAGTTGTTTGGTTTTGGCTGAACTATTTATGTAAAATGTTGCCTTTTAATAAGAATTGAAGCCTGAAAAAGCTACTGAAGAAAGATCTCTGACAAACTATTTCAAATAAACAAGGAAAACAAATCCACAGACCCATGGTCACAAAGATGAATATTTTTCTATATGTCTGAAACAAATTTGGTATTTTCAAAGCCACAGGCTTTGGACAGTTTACTTGTTTTAATCTCATTAGATCAGATAAAAAGTAGATCAGCAATGCAAAGGAGAGCACGTACCATCATACTTTGCAGGTCAGATTTTTTACTCATAAGTAGTGAGTGAATTTAATAGTGGGAAATGGAAAGAGGAATTATGTCTAATCATAGCTGGACACTCTGTCGTTCTCCACTTACTGTTTGAGTTAAATGTCTTCCTTAGCACTCAAATTTGCAAATACCAGTCGCTTTTTGGGCATGGCCAACACTTGTGTGATGAAGAGGACTTTCAAAAGGAGACTTACAGTCCTGTTACATGTTCTCTATCATATGGGCTGTAAAATAAATAAAACCTAAATATGAATCTTTAAAACATGTCAGTTATTATCTTTGATTACTAGAGAAACTTTCAGCCTTGTATGGACCTGTTTTTTTTCTCAAAATCATTGAATATACGATACAGTACTTTGTGGCAGTTTAGATTGTAAGAGTTGGACTCCCACAAAGCTGGGTGCTCATTGATTTGCAGGCTCTCAAAGAATCCTCTTTCAAGACAGCAAAATAAACATGGAGTTCAAACAAAGCTGCATTAGGGATTGGTTTTGGGGTGTTTTTTTTTTTTTTGTGTGTGTTTGTTTGTCTTTTTAAAAAATATTCTTTCTTACCATGCATAAAACATGCGGGATTGAGACAAATAATTCATGCATAAAATCTTCTCTTTCTCTTTCATGAATTACGGTGACAGAGACTATGATGTCTGTGAGTGGTTAAAATGACTATTGGTATCACAAAGCCAAACCTGTGTATCTAAGTATGGATTTTCAGTTGATTTCTTCGTGCAAAGTAATTTCTTGATATAAAGTCCCTGCATTCCTTTAAATACTGTTTAAATGATCTGTTAATGTTATGAAGAGTTAAACAGAATTTGAAATGATGCTGATCTTACAAATTTAAATAATAATATTTTAAAAAATCTGCTGACACAAATGTATTAGAAACAAACCAATATAAAGGAGCGGTTAACCCAGAACTATTGTGAGAGATATTATATATTGTTTGACATACTTTCATATGAGCAAGCAGAAGTACCCCATCCTTTAGACTGTGGTAATGTGCCTTATTGTTAAATTCAATAGGAAAAGCTATTCATACTGTAGTATGATTGAAACGAAAATTGAATCCTTTTGATGTTATAAATGTGTCTATTACTGCATGTGCACACAAATTTTCCATGGAAATTATGGTGAAAGTAGTGATTCTCCTAGAAAAATGCATTAGTGTTGACATGTTCAATTTTAGCCACATCAGAATATAAATACACTTTAACCATGGTCAAATTGTTGGGAATGTGTATAGTGTATCTACATAAGTCAGTTGTCTGTCTAAAAATATATGTTCCTATAGTCCAGTTATGTTCTGTTTTAGCTGAAAGGGAAATTAAAAGCAGCGACTCACACATATCACTATTTTCTTACAACATTGTGTTTGAAAATATTTTGGCATGTGAAGCATATTTTATATAGCTGTTCATGATTACTTTTTATTTTGAAAAAACAAAATACACTTAACCAAAATCCTGGTTATGAAGCAAATTGTATATGAGAAGCTGACTGTCCATTGACTTGCATAGCAATAGGTTCTCTGTGTGAAGTGATAGATTTTCATTGTAGTGGAAATAATCTATGTTCCTTTGCATTGACGATCAAATTAAAAAAAAAAAAATATCCAATATCTAGAGATTTATGGTAGTGGCACTTTCAAAGTTTGTGGTTTGTCCAAGATCATAACGAGAAAAGACAAATATTTTTTTCCTGTCCATGAAGCCTACTGTAGGCCATCAAAATTACCCACTCTGTTTTAAAACATGTAACTAAATGAACTTTGTATATTCAGGTACGTTAAGTTATGTCATAATGCAGTAAGAACTAACCTGACATAAGCAGACATGAAAACATTTTGTATAGAGCATTGTAATTATATAAAAGCACCAATGGTTTTTAGGAGGTGAAATTTCAGTTCTTCAGAGCCCACTTCATATCGCTATGGCAATAATACTTCTTGTTTGAACCCAATAAAAAGTACACAATATAAATTGCTTCCTTACTTTTCTGGTGCGGTGGTGGTAGGGGGTTTGGTGGTTGGTTTTTTTTTCAGGCTTAGAGGACAGGGATATAACTTGCCGAGTATTCTAGCTAACTTCGTAAAATGATATAAACTAAAAGGGAGCTCATAAGGGCTTGTGGTTCCATATTTAGGTGACAGATAATTTCATTTAATACCTGTATAGTTAGTGTCTGTCCTAACATCAGTTTCTCATACTTCTGCAGTGTGATTTATTTTTTTCCACTGGAGCAGTGGAACTGTGTTACATGAATGAGAGTGCTAAATGCAAGTGCACAAGAGGAGAAATTTATTAGAAAGACTATTTTGAATATTTTAAATTGAGAAATATTTCTTCTAAGCTAAACATTTAGATTTCTTTTTTTTTTTTCTCCCCACAGAAGGCTGTAAATGTTTTTCTTTTTCTTCAAGCAGTTGATTTCTTGTGCTGGACCCTAATACATGCTGTACCTAGTTGTCTGAATTACAATCTCTTAACATTTAGAACATATATATGAAAATGTCTTTTCAACTTGACAAGAATATTGCTAATTTTTGTTGTCTTTTAGGTCAGAATGCTGGAAATAATAAATCATTAGTTGGTCTAATTTTTCTGTATATCACTATTTTGATGTTTAAAATTAAACAGTGAAAACAGTGAAAAAGAAACAGAAGAGTGACACAACAGTAAGTATGGAACAGTAGAAGAGGTTAGTTGGTAGCATTCCAATAAAAAAAGCAGCACTTTTTCATGGTAAATCCATAAAGTTCCTATTCAGCAAAGAAGACAACCACTACCAAATCACAGAAATATACTAAGAAGGAAGTCACACTTCACAAGGAATGTGCGGAGAACAGATAGGGTCAATTTATTTTACAGTAAACTATGCGTTCTTTTGACAGAGTGCAGACTGCCTTCAATGTTTTAGATGCTTGTAAAGCAAGGAACTTGGTTATGAAATTATTTTTAACACTATAACCACTAAACTCTGCTTGTAATTTGAAACTCAGTTTCTTGCTTAAAACTCAGCGGAGTAATATGAGTATGTGAGAAAAAGTGAATCTTAATTCGTAAATGTGACTTTCTTCATTGAAAGAAATGATTGTAATTGCAATTGCAAAAGAAGGGGGAAGACAGTGAAAATTAAATTATTACACTGATTAGCTCATTGATATCCTTTGTTCTAAATCATCGCAGAACCTTAATTTAGCTGGAGGAGGAGAGGTGAAAAATATTTCCCTCTGTTCTACCTTTTTCTAAGAACTAGGAACAATAGGATTTGCAAACATGTTTTAATGACTGGGGAAAGAAAATTATTTTCATGTTTAATAAATTGTATGCTCTTAAACACTCTAGGAGTTTCCTGTGATCACATTTTTTTTTTTTTTTTTTTTTTTCTTTACAGATCTATCCCTTAGTTCCCTCAGTATCCATAAATCTCAACATTTGTGCACACTCTTAGTAACAAAATCTTGTTGATCACAGATTGTCATACTGACAATGATTTTAGCAATTCAAGTTTAAAGAGCCTCCTTGTCTTCCGCTTAGTACTTTATTGTAAGATGAGCCTAGATTGTTTAAGTAAATAAATTATGATACAATTTTCAAATTAATTTTCTGAATATACTTGAAAGGAAATTAAATTATTTAACAGAAAATAAACCTTAAGAAATATTGTAAGCACTTAATACTTACAAAGTAAGTATTAATTCTTTTCAAAGTATTAATTCCTTTTCAAAGAAAGAGGTAAATGTATAACTTGAAATTAAAACCTTAAGCTTTGTTCTAAAATAGTACTGTATGTGGAGGAGCAGCCCATTGAGCATTTTGACACATTTAAAAACCAGAAGTCCAGGTCTTCAACTAAGATACACATAGGCTATTTCAGAGTAAAAACCACTTCATATCCATCTAATTCCTCCTTGTACACTGTGTTTGTTAGGCTCTCAGTACAGTTGAAATACTCTGTAGCCATCTTGAAATACTACTAGCCCTCCAACAGAATGGAAATTTCAAAATCATCTTCATCTATAGTCAGTTATCTACTATATAGATTTTCTGCTGGTGCTGGAACAGCTTTCCTGAAAATTAAACATACAAATCTGGCTTTTAGCCCTGCCAGCATGGATGAACTATAAAGTTACTATCATAATTTAAATATAAATTATTAATGGGTGCATATTATATAAAGCTTGAAAGTGCTGATATTTTGCAAAATAATTATGTACTCTTCCTTGTCTTTCTTTTAATTCTTTAACTCCTCTCTTTCCCTCCTCTCTTCCCATACTCATCAGCTAAGTTAGTGTATCTTTTCTAAATTGCTCAACATCCAAGTATGGGTGGATATATTTACACAGAATGAATTATGGCTGGATGCTCTCCTATGTCAACATGTACCATGCTGATTTCTTATAAAGTAGATCATTATTCTCTGTGGCATATATAGTATTACCAGACTGATATGATTAAAGTCAATGAGTCATTAATCAGCATCTAATTAAAAGAGACTAATAATGTGTCCATGTATACCAGCTATTGTGTTATATTTTCCTTTACAGAAAAAAGTGATTCAAGCTTGCATGATAATGTGCAAGTTACATGTCTTTTCACATATTATATTTAATATAATGGGGGAATGTGGGGAGTGAGTCTGTACATTAACTAGTTTGAATACCTTCACATTTATTGTGGAATGCACAAGACAGGAGAATGCTGGCTGAGCTGTGGAGCATTTTGCACTCTGTCTTCTTTGCACAGAAAACTTTGCACTCAATACACATTAGCTTTTTCTAATGATCATACTCTTCTTTAGTCTTACTAAAGGCACAAGAAATGACTGAGGATAGTTGAATGTAGCTAAATGTGTACAGGTAGCACCCAGGAAAGTTGATATCTAAAATGTCTAATAAACTTTTCACAGTTGTTGTTACATCAATAGGTGGAATAATAAGCAAGAAATTAAAACAACTGTTCATGCTGTCATTTACCCTGGAGTAAGGCGAAGTCTGAAAGTCTCTAAAATAGGTTACGTTTGTTCACAGGCCTATGTAAAACTGAAAAATTAACTAGGCCCAAAGTATCACTAGAGTTAGAAATATAAGCTGGAATATACAGTGCTTCTTGCTAACTTGTAAGAAAATAATCTCTATAAGTGTCTTTTTACACTAAATTTGGAAAACAAATTACAGTCAATAAAATCAGTGATAAAATATATTCTAGGCGTTTCAAGATGCCAAGGAAAATTTGTTCAGGGAAATGTAGATTAAAAACCATACAGATGCTGGTTTTTCCATGTAAATCCACAAAGCTGTGGGCACTCAGGGTCTCATAAGGGACTCCACTGCCACCTCACAGCCGAGGGTGCCTAATTGTCTATCATCTCACTGAAGTTTTAAATAGAAGGTACAAATTACTTTGTTTCTTATCAGTCAGCAAGCTGTTTATTGCAGTAAATGAGTCATGCCCCTGTATTTCTGCCATAGTAGTTCAGAGGTCTACAGGTGTGATACCAACAATCAGAGATCTTATTATAGCCTGTAGGTGTAAAATTATTTTTCTTTCTTTGCATTCCTGCATAGATTTCATTTGCATTTTTTCCAGTATGCTTTCATATCCATCATCATAAGTTCTCAGTAGTGATTACCAGCTTTTGTTGTTGTATGTTGCTTTTCTGCTATTTGGTATGGTTTATTTTTAATATTGCTTCTGACTGCTGCATGTGCAGGCTTGTCTCAGTAGTTCAGCCCTGAGTGTCAGGCATTCAATTAAACAGGGGATTTTATTTTATTCAAGGAGACAGCAGTGTGTCTCGCCCAGTAGCTATCTGAGTGAGTAAGAAAGAAGGCAAGCAAATATTTCTCTTAAAAATGGTATAACATCTACAGCCAAATGTGAAAAGATCACAGGATTAGCTTTTCTTTAACACTATTATTTCCTTTCAATAGAGTGTAAAATTTTGAAGGATGAAGTTTAATACTGGGTGTTGTTGCAGTAAGATTGATTTTGCATGTGTGACAGAACAGCAATAATTTTGTAATCGGTTTTGGTTAATACCACTTGGTTCTATGCTTTTTAGGGGGTTTTGTGAGTTCTTATACAAGACCATTTCAAGACACGCATTTTCAGATGTGTGTATGTACTGATCTATGTGTAATAATTTGAAAGCTTTACATTTCAAGCAACTGTTTTTTCCCATACCTTTGAAGTTTTTTACTTCACTTGGATGTTGAAATTTGAATGCAAAAGAACTCTTTGGGTGTGATTAAAAAGAGTTTAAAATTCAATACATTATGCTACGAGTATGGTATTAACAAAATATGCTGATATGAGTAGTTGTTACTTAAGCGGTAAACTTTCAAGAACCACCCAAGGACTTAGTAGCCAGTGACTTGTTTTCAAAACCAACTTTATACATTTAAGATCATAGCTATATTTTCTTTTTAACTTTGCCTAAAACATATTCCTGAGGTTCATCATCTTGCCATCATTACCGATCCACTACAGTAAAAATAAATGGGTGTTTTATATAGCTTAAATAATACGGTTTTGCCAGCTTGACTCACAGAATGATAGAATGGTCAGAGTTGAAAGGGGCCTTAAAGATCGTCAAGTTCCAACCCCCTTGCCGTGGGCAGGGACACCTCCCACTACAACAAAGTTGGTTGCTCAAAGCCCCATCTAACCTGGTCTTAAACACTTTGAGGGATGGAGCATCCACAACTTCTCTGGGCAACCTGGGCCAGTGCCTCAAAACCCTCACAGTAAAGAATTTCATTCTAGTATCTAACCTTATAGTCCCCTATTCCAATTTAAAACCGTTACCCCTTGTTCTATCACTACACCTCCTGACAAAGAGTCCCTCCCCAGCTCTCCTGTAGGCTCCCTTCAGATACTGGAAGGCTGCTGAAAATTGNTAGCCCACCTCTCTAGCCTGTCCAGGTCCCTCTGGATGGCACCCCTTCCCTCCAGCATGCCAGCTGCACCAACAAGCTTGGTGTTGTTGGCAAACTTGCTGAGGGTGCATTCTATCCCACTGTCCATGTCTCTGACAAAGATGTTAAAATGTTGGCTGAAACTGGTGATTGGGTGTTCCTAAGAGTAAGTCCCTGTTGCAGCAGAGGACAGAGCTTGCATGTGAGAGTGCGTTAAGTAGCTGAGGACTCAAGTTTACACTCCTTCACCTACCCTAGCTAAAGATGGAGGGTTGCATGTGCCCATGACACAAGATACTTTTGATTTACTAGACACTTAAAAACCTGTAAAGTCACTACTGAGAATAGGATTTTTACTTAGATATTTTTTCCCACAAGAAATAGTCTTGCTACAAGAGTTAGTCATCCAAGTGGGGCATATAGTTACGTATAATTCAAATTTAAATTTTGAATGTAAAACATAAACGGTCCAAGTAATAGTATAACTAATAGTTTACATGTGATTAGAACATTGAGAGCTGTTACTGTACATTTACATAACATACAGAGTGCTAACTACACCCACAGTCTTAGTCTACAGTACAGTTAATCGCCATTCAGTAGCAGTATTTTCCATTGGAATCTATTTGCAGGTCAAATAGAAGGACATTGATGATGTAAAGCTCATAGATCCAAAAAATTTAAATAGAACAAGACAAGCTTAATGTCTCCATACAGGACTAGTCAGCTGAACATTTCATATACAAACTACCTAAGTAGAATTGACATTTAAGTATGATTTCATTAAATAATGCAGCCCTACTTATATCCAGCTTTCAAATACAGAAATACAGGAAGACTAGATCTGTTAGAATAGGCCATCTCTCTTGATAAAGTCTTACTTCTCAAGCTGTATTTTTCAACCTTAATAGAAAGAAGTCAAAAGGAATGACTTTTTCTCAACATCAGACTGCTGCCTTCTCTTTTCTCTTCAGATAAGGATAATGCATTGTCAAGAGCTGAACTGGCTCCTGCTGGTGTATTAATTAATACCACCACCTGGATCTATGAACGGCAAGACAGCCAGATTCACACTAGGGGATAAAAAACAATCTGCACCTTGTCAGCCCTGCCATGCTGGGAGTAGTCACAGGTCTGCAGCTCCTGGTAATTACTCACCCAGGTCTTCACACTGCCTGCATTTCCATTTTGTTGATGTTGCACAGTACTGCCTCATCTGCCTAAAAAGGTGGAAAAAAGTGAACAAAGTATGTCAGGCCTGGTAATTACACCACTGTCACCTTTCACTCTCCCAGCTATTGGACCCCATCAGTAAAATGATAGTTATCAGTCTCCTGTTAACTGTTTTATTAAAAGGGAATGATTATGTTAAATTGAGTGAATGAGTTGACACTAAGAATCAACACCTTCTAAGCAGCTGTGAAAACATTTAGAAAGATTTTATGAACCAAGAGCTTAAGTGGAATGAGAAAAGGAAAGCTACAGGTTGAATAAATTATAAAAAATGGGAAAAAAATTTAATTCAGATTGTTTTTTTTGTGGTTGGAAGCATGGGTTCAAAGTCCTGAAAAGAAAATAAACCTATATTTTTAAGGGTCTGCATATATTTAATAGAAAGCACCTATAAAATAATGAATTAAACTCTACTGAGAGGGATTCACTGTGTTGTGCCAATATATTCCACTTTATTTTATATAGTATTTGAGGTTCTCTTTTGTTGGTATCAAACAGACCATTTGTTTCAGGGCAGGAGAAAGAAACTTCTGAATGAAACAGAAAAATTAGGATAAGAATACGTCAAAATTTCTGAACTCTATTTTAGGACGGACAATGTAACTCAGTGCATGCTTTTGTTGAGGATTCTATA
The DNA here is from genome assembly GCA_013400375.1 of Thinocorus orbignyianus. Taxonomy (NCBI): domain Eukaryota; kingdom Metazoa; phylum Chordata; class Aves; order Ciconiiformes; family Thinocoridae; genus Thinocorus; species Thinocorus orbignyianus. The sequence continues at coordinate 654,758 of VXBW01008039.1, read as the reverse complement.
GGATGAATCCACAATGTTCATTAAAACTCACTCATTTTGATTTGTTACTGGAGAAAGTATCATATCAAAACTGATTTACAGTATTGTTGACAAAATGATTTGGGACAATGTGCCAGTGATGTGATTAGAGAACTTCAGACATGCTTCTACTTAGTTTGCTGAGTTTTTTTAAATCAAATATTATGGAAGGAACTTGTTTACGTTGTTGATATACAGAGAGACAGATGTTAAAGGGCATCATGTTTTAAGGCTATGAAGATCTTCCTCATGTGTGGGATATTGGAACAGGTAGGGGAAGAGGTCTTTGTGAGTCAGATAACCAGGAGAAGATTGCTAAACTTGCTGCTATTTATATTCTGTTTCTTAAGAGGATGAGTTGTCAGGTAAAGGATCAGCTATCAGTAGTTTAGATATATGCAGAAAATGCAACTTTGCATGCATCATGAAGATAATGATGGCTAAATACTACTTTAGGAGCACTTAATGGTATTTGTAATTCAAATGGATCACCTGCTGTAAAAAGAATAATTCCAATTTTATAGTCACTTTGAAGTCCCAGATATCTCCTACCCATACCAGTTATTGATAGGACTTGTGTATTTGTTATATTTTATCAGAGGAAGAGGAATACAGATATTTATAGCCAGTTCAGAGGACAAAAATTGTCCTATGTTTCTACTAGAAAGACCAACCACCTGGTCCACCAGCCAACCGGAAGTGTTACTGTGAACTCCAGAACTGAATTTAGATCCCAGTAATGTCCATTTCCCAGATGTGGCTTTATCATTACTATTGTTGTCAGTATTATGAAGCACGTTTGCCTTTTGATGGTCAAAAATGCAAGTTTGTCGTGAATCATAACATTTCATAAAGGTTCAAAACAAATAACTTTGATGGAGGAATGGCACTTTCTAGTAATTTCTTTTTCTGAATCATTGAGCAACACTTGAGTTCCCATTTTGTGCCTTCATGCTCTCACTGCTAGTTTATTCCTAATATGTTTTTCTTGTACCTGGTGCCAAAGTAACCAGCTGTGTGTTACTTTGTGTTTACATAGTGCCAAGCGAAGGAATTCATAAAAATCTTGTAAGAGTTAAACAAAACCTTTCAGCCAAAAATGATTAATGCAAAATAAAAAAATAATAAAAAAAATTGCACGGAGGCAAGTCTTCCTGAAATACATTTTGAATTCACAAAAATGAATTCCTTTATGAAATAAATTACAGAAATATAAAGATAATGATTATTTCTCATGTGAAGTTGCATAAACTGCAGGTAATGTAGGTAAAGAACACACATTACCCTAGCTTTGTTTCTGTTGTAAATAAATGTTGTATTTGTGTATCTATTCCTTTTTTAAAGCAGCAAAATAAATAGTCTGATTAAAGAATAATACCCTGACAGCAGTTTTGTGCCCAAATGTGCTGCTCATTCTAGCTCAGTTTTCTGTTAATTCTTCCATTCAACTTCTTTCATCATCTTCAGCCATTTAAGTATCATTTAGTATGACATATGCAGTAGTAACGTAATACTTCACATCCTCCTTTTCTTTCACCTTATGTTTTTGTGTGATTGAGATTAAATAGATTTTGAAATAATTTTGGAATGATGCGTGTAAACCAGATACAGTAAAGTGCCAGAGAGACAGTAAAATTACTGCATCACAATACTGGCAAATAATTTTAAAAACTGAGACATGACTTTCGATTTTATTTTTATTTGAAACCTATTGAGGTTATTCAGTGGGATCTTCTCTCATCTTGCAATTGCTGTGTCAGGTCACAAACCCTTTATATAAAATTCGTATAATAGTAATAAAAAAAGCTCTCAACTTGAGCCAAATGAGTCAGTAGCTCTACTATTACAGAGTGTGGGAGCTTTTTTTTTTT
>VXBW01008039.1:632579-652853 GCA_013400375.1 Thinocorus orbignyianus | reverse complement strand
TTTTTTTTTTTTTAAACCAAAATATAATAATATATCAGTATGCTCAGGAAAAAAGCAAAGTGTCATTTTCATCAATTATAATCCATTATTAACCATAAACCAGTTGGATTCATCCTTGTCATCTTGTACTCTGCTTATTCTCTCCTCCCATTAGAGGTTTTGGGAGCCCAGAAATCTGGGAATACAATGTTGTTCCCCTGTCCATTACAATGGGGATTATGGATGAAAACTAATGAACATTCAAAGGGATTGCTCTGCTACACAGAGCTGTCATGATACTATTTTTGAGGAGCGATCATTTGCATTTGAAACACAGAATTGTTGACATAAGCCATTGTCTTGGTTTGAGGTAAAACAGAACTAATTTTCTGTTCAATAATTTTACTTTTTTAGCTGAGTCTCTTCTAACTAACTAAACTCTGAAATTATCAGCATATTGTTCAGAGTAAACAGTTGTTCACTCTCAGGGTGATAAGATCTGATTATAACAAAGAATGGTATGCAGAGAGGCCATTGCTTATACTTATTGCTATAACAGCCAAGGTCAGGAAACTTTGTTACTTGCCCTTTTGGAGGGTTGGAAGCAGAAAAGCGAAGAGGGGTCACTTCTGTTGGGAGGAGTAGAAAGGATAGGTGACCCAAAACTGACCAACAGGGTATTCCATCCCACCTGCATCATGGTTAGTATAAAAGCTGATGGATCAAAAGATCAACTCTCTTTCATCAATGGCCAATGTCCGAGGAGGACCCTGTCTGTTCATCTGCCTTAGATTCCCAACTGAGCATTCCTGACTCCAGATACAGAATCTAGTTCTTGTCCATCATCAAGTCCAGTCTGGGACTTTTTGCTGTGCCTGCTGGTGATGTGATCATCATCTTGGGAGTCTGATACAGTTTTGCATATACTGTATATATATATTTTTTTTAAAAAATTATTTTCATCTTAGTATTATTTCATTATTTATTAATATTTTCATTAAGGTACTGTAGTTTAGTTTTTTCCTAAACTCCTAAATCTCTTTAACCTCTTCTTCTCCTCACGTTTTTCTTATTAGGAGGAGGGAGGAGCCATCTGTTGTTCTGATTGGTCAATCCAGCCAAAACCACAACAGCTATTCTCTTGGTATATTCTTTTGAGTTAGAAACTTACTCTGTACGGTTTTTGTCTTACAATTGTTTTGTCATGATAAAACTTTAATTGATCAAATACCTTTTCCTGCACATTTTCTCTGTCTTTTTTACTTGGAATCTAGTATTAAAGTACTTACTTGAATTGAATGATAAAGACAGAAGCTGGTTTACGCTGTTGAAAGTTTCTGAATATACGGGCAGGTATCTACCCCATAGAACTACAGAGTTGTAGAATGCGCACCTAGAAACACATAGCAATTAGATATAGAGAGAAGTCTAGAAGTTATGTTTTGCTAATTCGCACAGTCTTCTAATATAGTTTACCGGTGTAAACAATTGTAGCTCAAAAAAGTGATCAAAATTTTGAACTCAAATATACGCATTAAATCAGCTGACGCTGTTATTACCTTATCTTTTGGAGTTCTTCCTCAAAATGTCAAAGATTTCTGCCAAGGTAAGCAGCCCATAAGTGAAAGCCCAGTATATGTTTAAATCAAGAACAGTTAACATTTCCTGACTAGTAGACTGAAGATTCCCAAGTTACGCATATTTTGTTAGTTAGCTATTTTAGACTTTATATGTTCAAGCATGTAAAAGAATTTTAAAAACACTTCTAAACTTTAAGTAGATATGTTATTTTACATTTCCTTGATACAATAAACAGCATAAGCAATAAATATAAACATTGTGTATAATAAAGACCAAATTCTGGTTTTGATAGGTTAATTAGAACTAGAAGTCTGATTTCCTCTCACTGATACATTTTTTTCATAGAAATAAAAAAAAAAATAAATAAAAATTCAATCCCTGTTTCTTGTAATTTTTGATGTCTCTCTGAATCAGTCTGCATTGTTTGTTTTGTGCATTCTTTGTCCAAATTATGTGTACTGTATGTTTTTATGAGTGAGACAAGATGCCCATTTAACTTATCTCTGAACAGGGAAGATCTAGAAGGAAGAACCTAAACTACATTCCTTCTGCAAAATGTATGTTCAGGGTCCAGTGATTTTTTTTTTTTTTTGTTCATAGAACTACATTAGATAAGTCTAGGAAAAGATGTCATTTTAAAGCTACTTATTCTTGAACATTCTGATTATCTGAAAGGGTCACAAAGTTCTCAGAAGGATATTAATTCTCCATCCTCCCCTCCCCACCCACCCCTGCCTTCAGGATGCAGTAAAAAACCCCCAAATCTCCTGATACTTGAGAATCTTTACTAAAAATTGTTGAGATGAAATATGACAACCTGAAAGGAATTCCTTTTTTAGAAAATTACAAGGGAAATCAACATTTAAAAGAAACAAGCTTCAACAAGAAGTAGTTATGATATAGTTCTGGCAGACAAAGCAAGATGTCTTCAGTGCAAATTTATCAAGTTCTGAGGGAGTAAATCAAATGCTCAAAATGTTCTTAAAATGTTAGACCATGTTCTGCAGTCCCCAGTCATGAAACTGCTACAGGAAAGGTCTGGTTCCATGGACGTCTTAAATATGGAGAAATTAGAATGCATTGGGATTAAGTCTGAAGGTATAAAATTGTAGAGAGAGATTCTCTGATCAGCTTTGTCACACACCTTACTGTATCTAGATCTTTCTGAACTGAATCAGCCTATAAGTATTTATGTGTTTCAACTAATTCTCTAGCATGGAGAACAATAACACTTGCATCTTGGTCTTATGTGGCCCTCAGAGTGGGAGACGATGAGAAACATCTACTATGGTAGTGCCTCAGTAAATATACAAACTTTACTACAATGCATTTTAAAAAGCAATGTGTGTGTATGTGTGTGTGTTTTTAGTTTAATCTATGCTAGATTGTAGTCAAGATAACTCTAGAGTTTTTAAGGTATATCACGTGGAGTATTTTGACTTTTCCCTTCATGAGTCTAATCAAATATTGCTTAACATTAGCCATATATAAAGTTCTTGTCATTCCTTAGATGACAAGACCTAGATGATGATACCTGTTTGGCACCAGATATCTAGCAGTATGCTACTATGTTAAGGGCATTTTGCAATTATGGATGAATTCGTTTTGAACAGCCAAAATCATTATCCTAGTAGGATAGGACATTTTGGGATTTTGGTTTCTTTCAACATCTCTAAATAAAGCAAAGTTTTTTATGCTCTTAAATAAACATGTTTTACATGCAACCTTCCTTATGTTTCTTACTCTTTCTTCTTCACTATCAGATTCCAGAATTGGAAATGTATAAATGTAGCATGACCGGGTAGAAAGGAACTAACAACTATAAAGTATTTATTTTAGCATATTTTTTATAACTAAATGATATATTTCACTGCCTTTATGTGGAAATCGGCTACACAAGTGACTTGCACATCAGTACAGAAAATTAGCATGCCTTCTTTCAGAGGTCCTATTTTTAAGCAAATATATCAGACATACAATATGCAACATAAGCTGCATGTATGTAAGTGGATTTCTACACAGCGACAAATATGAATTTCTTTGAACAATATTAATTTCCACCTTTTCAATTCCCAGTTGTTTTCTTTCCTTGAGGTCTTCAGTCCAGGAATGTAAAGTCCATTTGTGCATTGTTTAATAAAAAGGAGGCTCCCTTGTGTGAGAAGAGCTCCTTTCATCATAGTGCCTGTGGAGGAATGAAAGTGAAGTGAGAGAATTGCTTCATGGTATCACAATTCCAGTAATTTTTTTATCTTTTTATTTAAGATGGCCAACTGATGAGTTACAAGAACATTGCTCTTTCACTGTTAATTACAGGGATTTCCATTACCTGTTTTGCTCCATTTAAAAAGAAAAAATCTGAAAAACCTTCCACCACTAATCAAAACTAAGTCAGGACAATTGAACTAGTGTACTGAAACTGTCTTAGAAAATGCAGTTTCTTTGCTGCACACCATAGGACATGTATTCTGTTTTTATTCCCCTCCAGACTTCTTAAAATCACATTGTTATCTTACTCTTTGAAATGTAAAAATGCTGGGACATCAAAGAAATATTGTGATGGTCAAAGAAATTTAGCAGGAGAGTGTATATAATGAACACTTAACACCAGAGGTTTACTTCATTTTTTTGTGAAGATATCCATTGTAGCAACTTAGAGCTGGAAAATGAGGCATGAAATTGTTTGTAGAAGGTTCAGCAAATTTAATGTTAAACATTTGTATGTTTGCTGCAAAGCTAAGTTTGCAATTTTAGTTGTAACATGGGTATTCTGTAGCTTGTTAAACAAAAAACAGATAAGAAAACCTTACAGCAGCTGAGAAAAACATTTGAAAGAATATAAAGACAAGCTCTTTAGGAGACAGAAATGAGGACAGCCTTCTTGATTATAGTGGTAATTTAAGCTATCTGAGGATCTGGGGATCTAGCTGAGGATTCACCAAAAGGAAATCATGTTTGATCATTCTGATAGCCTTCTATGGTAGAATGACTGGCTGGGTGGATGAAGGGAGAGCTGTGGATGTTACCCACCCTGACATCAGCGAGGCTTTTGACACTGTCTCCTGTAACATCCTCATAAGTAAGGGTGGGTTAGACGAGAGGACAGTGAGGTGGATTGAGAACTGAGTGGCAGAGTTCAAAGGGTTGTGATCAGCAGTGCAGACTCCAGCTGGAGACTTGTAACTAGTGATGTTCTCCAGGGGTCACTACTTGGTCCGATCTTGTTTGATATGTTCATCAGTGACACGGGTGAAGGGACGGAGAGTACCCTCAGCAAACTTGTTGATTCAAACCTTGGAGGAGTGGCTTGCGCACCAGAAGAGTCTGCTGCGATTCAGTGCAACCTAGACAGGCTAGAAAGTTGAGCGGTGAGGATCCTGACAAAATTCAATAACGACAAGTGTAGGGTCCTGCATCCAGGGAGGAATAACCCCATACAATGATACAGATTAAGGACTGACCTGCTGGAAAGCAGCTCTGCAGAGAGAGACCTTGAAGAGTCCAGGTGGACAAGTTGACTATGAGGCAGCAATCTGCCCTCGTAGCTAAGAAGGACAATGATCTCCTGGGCTGCACTAAAGGCAACATGGCCAGCAGGTGGAGGGGGGCTATTCTTCCCCTCTACTCTGCCCTGGTAAGGCCCCATCTGGAGTACTGCGTTCATTTCTGGGATCCCCAATTCAAGAAGGACAGGGAACTACTGGAAAGAGTACAGTGGAGAGCTACGAAGATGGTCAAGGGAATGGAGGACCTCCCTTATGAGGAAAGGCTGAGAGACATAAGTCTGTTCAGCCTGCAGAAGAGAAGACTAAGAGGGAACCTCATCAATGCTTATAAATATCTAAAGGGTAAGTGTCAAGAAGATGGGGTCAGGCTGTTCTCAGTGGTGCTTGGTGATGGAACAAGGGGCAACAGACACAAGTTGGAACACAGACAATTCCATCTCAAACTGTGGAAAAACTTCTTTACTTTGAGGGTGCCTAAGCACTGGAACAGCCTGTCCGGAGAAGCTGTGGAGTCTCCTTCTCTGGAGATGCTCAACACCTGCGTGGATGTGTATGTGCTCCTGTCCAGCCTGCTGTAGGTAACGCTGCTTTGGCAGGGAGTTTGACTAGATAATCTTTGAAGGTCCCTTCTCCCCCCTACAATTTTTTTAATTCTGTGATCTGAGAAGCACAGTGAACTAACCTTCTTAAAACTTCTGCACTGGGATTCAAATCCACCAAATAACCTAGAGCCAGAGAGGCTGCCATTACACTACACAACTCTACTCAGATACACTGCTACCATGTTTATACAGATTGTAGTATCTGAGCTTGCTTGTTTAAAGCTTACTTCACTGCCTTTGTCAGTGTTCTTCATTCCCACAGTATTTACCCTTTAGGAATGATCTGCTTGCAAAAGTATGAAATCTCTCTTTTGATTCTGTTGCCTTCAGTGGAGATTGCCTGTTGCATAAACTTTTCACTAAATTAGTAGTAAGTTGCATCATGATTGCATTCTCCTACGACAGAGGATGTCATATGACTGACCATCTGACCAGAGTTCTGTGCACTTGGGAGTTAATGTGGTGAATGGCATTTTTGAAATGAGAAAGAGGCACCAGGGAGTGGCCTTCTAAAATATACATAGCTCCTGTGTTTTTTGTGTTCTAACCCAAGAAGCCTCTGGAAAAGAGGACAGCATAATGAAACGAACTGCCCAGAAATTGTTTCTTGTTTCCTCTTTACTCTCCCACAGCCTTCTGAAAAGATTTAAATAATTTTCTCATTACATGTGTTGAAAGTAAAGTGTTTCAGTCTCTAGAGTCACCACAGGCTGAGGAAAAGGTCTGTAATATTGCCAAATAGCACGGAGTTACAGCAAGGTTGAGTTTAGTTCCCATGTTTTAGCTATGCACTAGTTACCATGTAGTGTAGTGAAGCTAAAAGTCTCTGCTTGTAGTGGTCCTTCTAGTAGTCAAAACATTTCAATGTGTCCTAGTTTGAGGCAGAAGAGAAACCAGGACATAGGGGATAGGTGTCATGGGTAAATGCAACTCTGTGGCTTTCTGTATTATCTGATCTTCATGTAGTTATGTCTTTCATGAGTCATTTATACTGGGTTTGATTCTAGTCTTCCTACTTAATTCTGCAGACTTAACTGGAGGGCTTTTTTAACATTTGCAAGCTGCTGGGACGTTGATAAAACTGTTTTGAGCACATTGTAGAACTAGGGAATACAGTAGTTGTGCCTTCATTGTGTGAGTATTCACAACCATGCTGGCTGAATTCTGAAGACTCTAGTATGTTGGGGGGTTGTACTGTTAGATAGTAGAGATTGTTTCAACTGTTTCTTCTTTATTGGTTTAGATCCCTCAAAAAATCCTGAGAACAATTCATCCTCTAGGAGGCTTTGGACTTGGACTCATTAAATGAGATTTTTGCAAACCCAAGCCAGTAAGCACATTTGTGACACTCAGGTAAATGTTCACTCATTTCTGTGCTCACAGCTTGCAGCTTTGTTGGCATTAGATTCATTCTGAACCAAGTAGAGAAACACCATTAAATTTCAGATTCGCGAATTTTAAATCTGCATCTTTGTTTGCTGCTTTCTTCACTGGCATTATATTAGTGACACTAAATTAATAAAAAGCAGTGAGTGGGTACATCTGTGTGAGACTGGTAAAATGAAGTGGATGATGAAGGTCCAGTAATTTTAACTGTCAGACTTGTTCAAACAGGGAATTTATGGGTTCTGGTCCAATTCAGGTGGGTCTTTTTGTTTGTTTGGTTGGGTTTTTTTGTTGTTCACTTAGATGTTTTATATAACTTTTTATTTAACTCAGAGAACAACTGGAATTCATGCACCCTTGATAGATAAGTTTGAATGCTGTTTTGTCTTTGCATTTTAAATTGTGCTTAAACTTTGTTCTCTGAACTAAGACATTCAGCAGGTCTTAGTCTCTTCTATGTGGCATGTTAACGTCTCAGATCTTTTTTGAAGGTAGTTTAATTTTTAATAAATTATGTTCTGTAAATTGATACAATTTTTTTGTGGCTGCAAAGATACATTTGCTTAGGTGGACAATGTTGTGTTACATTTTTTGTCTTTCACCAAGGCAATTACTAGTATATCACCTATCTCATCTGGTCACAAGCATATACAGAGACTTCTTTTACTGCAGACTGCCAATTAGAAATCTTTTTGACTAGTTATTGTATTGCACCATTTTTCTTTTTTTTTTCATTAACATTTTTAGATATTTTTTACATCTGAGAAAAATACACATTCAAACAATTAGAATATTGCATCCTGGTCTCTGCTCTAGTCAAACACAAGACAGCTAAAAAAGCACTAGTGGAAGAGGAAATTAAAAGGCAGTGATACATGATCTCTTCTCTCTGCTGCTTATTGAAAGATCATGAATATGTTGTCTAGAAAATGCTTTTACCTTTTTTGCTTGATTTCTAATTGTGAGATATTCATACCCCTACATTTTAGTCTCTCTGTAAGCTTAACATCAACTGTTCTCCATGGTGGCCGAGGTCAATTTGGGCAACTGACCATTATGTTTTAGCTTCCACCATTGTCAGCACCAGTGAAAATATTCTGTGGTTTTGTACAGCACTTGAAAGACTGTCAGACTTTTACAAAAGCATTATTTTTGCCTTTTCCTAAAAAGAAATGTTACTATAAGAGTTACTATAGTTACCTGAAGTTATCACAGGTAGCTATGAAGAAGGTAGAAAAATCTTGGTTTTGTTTAGTTTTATGATGAGAATTCTGTCAATACTAAAATTCTGATCCAAACCTGATGTTAATTTTATTATACAGACATTAGTCTATCGCAATACATAGTAATAGACAGTCTGTTTACAGGGCATTCAACAAATATGAAACATATTCTTCTCCTTTAAAAAACAATGTGAAAGCTAAGTTAGGAATAGACCCAAGCAAAAATAAGATGAAAAAAAAAATTGGTTTTCAGTGTCGCTTTTCTCTTTGCTTGCTTACTTGAGTCCCTTTGCACTTTGTGTTGCTGTTTGACTTAAGCTCTCAATTTTCTGTGGACTTCTGCAAGTACTGAATTTCAGGCTATTCAGACTTTAAATACCTTTTACAAATTCTGAGTTTTTTTTTTCATTTTTGGGGGATAGGTTTGTAGAGGAATACTAATTGAACTAGCAAGACTCTCAGATTAGTAGAAACCATTAAAACTAGAGCACTTCACACATACAGAATCACAGCCTCTGAGATTTTTAATGAGTCTATCTGTTCTCAGCTTTGGAATTAAAAGTAAGACAAAGATGATGCTTTATCTGAAAGAGAATATAGGATATGCAGCATGTCTTTTCTTTAGTCTACACCTGCTTTCTAAATATTTGTGTATATATTTGACTTAATTTTATCTCTTTCCTGTTCATTTTAATTAATGTAGAGTAAATAGGTTGGCTGTGTCTACGTTTTTAGTAATTACTTCTTACACTAAGAGAAACCTAGCTGCTGCATATATGGACCAGCTCAGTATATGCTATTGCACCCAGTCAGGCCCAGTGCAATTTGGGCCCCCATTTACTTCAGGACATCTTAAAGCAGAGTCCTTCTGTGATGTAAGTGAGGAAAACTGAGAAACCTGTAAATTTACAACCCAGTTAGTCGGCATATTTTTTTGAAGTTGTGATCCAAAATAAAATATCAGTGTAGCCAGGACATTACTTCCAGGTGGGTTGAAAAATTCTGCTAACAGATTGAGGTGGACAGGAATACTCAGTACATCAAAAGCAATCTGATAATCTTCCCCCACATATACTTTTTTTTTGTTTGTTTGTTTGTTTGTTTTGTTTTGTTTTGTTTTGTTTTTAAATTTAAGGCTGATATGCTATAGATATCTTTGATTCAGAATAGTATTTTCAAAGGAAGACTCCCAGTATGTGCAGAGTTGATATACAATGATAACAATTTCTTTTGCATGTTTGGTCTTTTGTAGAAAATGCATATACTTGTTCAAAAATGAAAACTCTACTGCTGTACACGAATTGTTTCAGATGCCCTCCTCAGATGTGCTTTACCTGCCTGAATTAGAAAAAGAGGAGAAAATTAGAGAGAACTGATGTGTCATTGTTTATTCAATGGTTATAATTCAGATATCAGCTTCATGTGTAGTTTAATAATGTTATGAACCAGATACAAAATAAGTGTGTATAGTTATATACATATAATTCTTTCATATCATCTCTCTCAATGTGCATTTCTAGGACATTAAGGACATACTTTAAAGACTCAGTGTCAATTTCAGTATTCATTACTTGAGAGGGCAGTTAAATAATATCTTTCATCCCTTCCTCCCTCAGGAAAGATAAGTGTGGGAAATTGGTTTCTATCACCAAATTGCGCTTTATTCTGTAGGAGTGGTTAGAGAATTTCCATTCTTATATCATATATTGCACATTCTGACTTTCTTCATTTGTGGAAAAGATACTGTTTTGCACAGAATGAAAGAACAGGGAAGGTAGTGTCCAATCAGTTTGAATCATTTGCATGAACATTTATATATTATAATGTTAGTTAATTCTATCCTCAGTTTTGTTCACTTCAGCATATGAAATGAGTCTGCGCTTCAGTGGCTGGACTAAAATGCAATTGTTTTCTTTGATCTCAAGGGGCAATATACCAAAGACATGTATTTGGCCTATGTTAACTCGTAACATGTGTTTCTTTACATCATTTAGATGCTACCAGTTTCAGAAGCTTCAGAGTTTGAGGACAGAATGAACATACTCTGTATGAACAAACAAATGTAAAGTTGTTTTTACTTCTTTTTTATATGATTCTGACTCATGTATTATGTTCCGTAATTTTTAATTCTGTATAACTTATAATTTAAATCTGTGCAACAGTATTCATGGAAAACTCCTAATTTGCTACCCCTTTTTACTCACTGTGCAATGATAACAGTTATTATATAAGATACCTAATCATGGGGAATCTCATCCAAGGTGTTCATTCCCATTGAGTCATATTTACATCAAATAAACAGTGATATTTTCTATAGATTTATGACTGCCCTTGTCCCTAACATGGGACCTAAGAATGTAGCTAGATTTTGATAAATGAAGATACAAAACTTCTATGCATACAAAGGTTTAAATTAAATAAAAAATAAAGGGAGAGGGAGTGTAGGTAGATCAATCCTGTTGTAGGTTTTACATTTAATAAAGGAAATAAGGTGAGACAAATGACTGTTTAAGACACTGTAAGTCCAGGCAGTGAGTAAATTAATCTACGTTGGTCCTGCTTTGAGTCAGCAATGTGCTCTTGTGGCAAAGAAGGTTAATAGTATCTTGGGCTGCATTAGGAAGAGTGTTGCCAGCAGGACAATGGAGGTGATTTCTCCCCCTCTACTCAGCACTGGTGAGGCTGCACCTGGAGTAGTGTCCAGTTTTGTATGGAGAGATGGATCTACTTCCTAATGGCCAAGGGTCACTAAGACGGTGAAAGGATAGGAACAGCTCTCATCTAAGGAAAACCTGAGAGAGATGGTATGGTTCAGCCTGGAGAAGAGAAGGTTTATATGCTCATCAACATATATAAGTACCAGAAGATATAAAGATCGAACCATGCTCTTTTCAGTCATGCCCAGTGACAGGACAAGAGGTAATGAGCACAAACTGAAACACAGGAGGTTCTCTCTGAATATCAGGAAAGTTTTTCTACTGTGAGGGTGACTGAGCACTGATCCATGTTTCCCATAAATTTTTGTGCAATCTCCATCCTTGGAGATATTAAAAAAACATCTGGATGTGGTCCTGCACAGCCTGCTCTAGATGAGCCTATCTCAAGCAGGGGTGCTGGACAAGATGACCTACAGAGATCACTTCCAACTACAAGCATTCTGTGATTCTGTGAAGACTGAACATAAATTACAACTTCAAGAGCAACCCCACTTTTCGTTCTCCAGAGGAAAATACAGGCTATGGCAATTCCAATTTTAGAGAGTCTCTCCAGTATAAGCAATGCTTTACTATCCTTCTAGGTACATGTTTTTAAGTCAGTAATTTAGTTTGAGTTCCTATTTCTGTCAGCAACACTTGGGGCTGAATCTAAGATCATGGTTTTGGGGTGCTGAAGGAAAGAAAAAATACCTTTAAACAATGGATTATAGACGACTAAATTTATGTACTTCATTAATTTATTTAAACAAGTTAATTCTTATAAGGAAGGATAACAGAAATTTCTCTTTTAAGATTTGCTCACTTTGTAAATGTACCACTTCTGTATTTCCTGTACTCATGGGAAAGAAAAAACTTCCAAGAACTTTGATATTTGATTTTAAGAAATATGCAATCACTTAGTGTGTCTGCCTCCATAAGCAGAGGAGATCCCTCCTTTATGGGTGAATACGAGGCTTGGCTGCTTTTGCCATCCAACAGTTTTGGCTGTGTTGTCTGTTTCTCTTTTCAGTATTAACATTCCAATTGCACTTAAGTCTCAGTCATGAGTAGGTCCCTGCTGTGCTAAGTGTTTTATGGACACGTGCTTCAGACAGCTTAGAAAAAGAGGAAAAGAAGCAGTCATTCAGAAAGAGGCAGTGGTAGAGCTAAAAAACAGACCTGTATTTTGGACTAATACTGTGTACATGGGAGGATGCTGGATGCCTCTGTCTCCTTCCCAGTCTAACTCCCGTAAATGTAGAGTAGTAACTAGTCCAACTCTGGTAAACAGAGGAAAAAAAAAAAAAAAGAGCAAAAATTATATTCATTGTATCCTTTCAAAAACCCAGGGAAGCTGAACTTACATAATTTGTGCTTCTTGCATTAACTTTGGAGAAGTAGCCATGCAAAGCCATGTACCAGGGTTTGTGGAGCCCTGCCAGGAAAATAAATCCTGGAGAATACAGAAGACTATAGAGTCTTCTGCTAGAATGAATGGAACTCTGACTCAGATTTTGATTCCTGCATGTAGAGTGTGCAGGTACAGAGGAAAAGTTTTTACATGTTTATTCTGTAAACCTTCAGACAAATCCCACAGAAGAAATGTAGTAGGATTAATATTCATTATATAATTTTAATTTAAAGAAGGATTAATTAATGTCATACATACCTCTACAGCTTATGAGATGCAAATTTGTGAAATTTTTATTTCTGAATTTAAAATATTTCCTCCTGCTAAAATATCTTTAATTTAAACAATATGAAAGAAGCAATAGGGAAACACCTACTGTAAAATAAAATTAAGAGACACAGGAAGACACTTAGTCTTCTCTATTTCATGGTACAGCTTGGTTTGATACAGAATTTGTTTTATTAATTTGGGGGTTCTGCTGGGCTATTTTAGAGTCAGTTCGATCACTCATGAGCCCTTGTCTTGAGAAATTACACTGTGAAATGACTTCTGTGAGTAATTGTTTAATAGTATGAAGAGATTGCTTCAGAAGACAGCCTATAACTTGCATAGATAGGTGATAGTATTACCTCTTTGAGATGGTCTGTTCATTTTTTGTTTTTTATATTAAAAATATTTGAATAGTTTATTAACCATTTTCCTGTTTTTCAATGCTTGGCTTTTGATTTCTTAAACCTCCTACCTTTAAGTCTTATCACAAGCTTGAAATTTAAAAATTTTAGTCCCAGATTGCCAAAATAGTGACTGGGCTGTTTTGATGTTCTAAGACCACTCAGCTCCATTACAGGTTACATTTTTTGATCTTCTTCTATGCACTGAGCTGTTAATACTTACCAGCTGTTATCCATCACTCTGTATTGAAATGGAGAAAAAAATAAATGTCTTAGTGATCACACTGTGTAAGTATGAATTGATGAATTATTTAAACGAGTAGTACCCTTCTATTTACTGATAAGTTTAACATGAAAGCGGTTTTTTTTTTCTTTGTTTTAAAGAGTATTAATTCTGTGCTACTCAAAGCAATTATATTTCTATAATTAGAAATCAGTCATATTTCATATTTTATTGGATACCTTTCAGCCCTATAGGGCAGAAAATTAATATTGATAATTTCTTGTTGGCTCTGGATACTTTCTATCTGTATTTTAACTGAGCTTTTGTTGTTCCTGTTAACAACAACAAAAACCTCATCTGCGTTCTCAGCTACTCAGTAACAATGGCCCAATTTTCATTCTCATTTAATTTCGAAATTGCTTGTGCAGGTGGTTGCTGTCAGCTCTTTTCCTTTTACATGACTGTAATGCATCTGATTTGTTACCAGTCAAGTTTCAGACCAGGCTACTTGCAGGGGTGGCACTAGCAGAGGTCTTTAATTGATTGATTCCTTGCTGACTACCATTAGCATCCCACAGGAGCATTCTTGATGCCTGTTGTAGTAGGTCTGACTGTCCCTTTGATGCAGTTGAAGTCTGTTTGCAGCTTTCTTGGCATCAACACCCAAATACTTTAATTTTGTTAAGTCTGAAGTGAGTCAGTGTCCAAATGGGATTGTGGGACATTGCCTCTCAATTCAAAGAACATTTTTTTTCTCAATAGGTCTATGTCTTGGGTGTTCCCTTTCTCCTAACCTCTCTATGTTCTTCCTCCCCTTCTACTGTCTTTCAGATGTATGGCTAAAGAACAATCATCCAAAGATCTCATGTTCCAAAGCACTATATCCAACTGAATTTCTTCATGACCATACTGTTACTGTCAGGAAAGGGACACAAAAAAAATATAATGTTTCTGCTTGGGAAATTATATTCTGCTTTCAAGATAAGTGAGCAAAATTATGTCAGTATCCTCTCTTAATGTTTTGACATGTACGTGTCTACCTAAGTCACTACAGCTATTAGCAATGAAATAGGAAGCCCTCCAAATTCTTCTAGTGGCACTCCAATCCTGGCCCTAAATCAGCATGGTGTTTTCTGATCTCATTGTATTCTCTCATGAATGCACAATATGACTATGGGTTTTAAAATATAAACACAGAACTATTTCCAGGAGACGGAGATCAGACACTCACTTCACAAAGTATGTATCAGTTATTAGATAACAACTGTATGCTAGACACAAAGTTCCAAGGGAAAATTATTGAACTAATTGAACTTCTTGAACTAACACGTGTTAGAGTCACTCTTCCTTGGCAGTTATTCACAGGAATGTCATGTTTGTGTTTGTATGAAGTCAAAGTTATTCATATCTTGTTGTTTGCTTGCATCATACTTGAGAATTCATCTTTATTTTAAATCCTTTTGATAACAGTGATTGCAGTTGTGCTGTGAGCTGCCTTTCTTGTAATACTATTAAGAGGAAGCAATCAAACAACATCAATGTACACTAGAAAGGGAAAGAAAAAATAAAGGGAAGGCAACTCTACACTGTAGCAATATGACTAAAATTAACTCTGTTTTCCCAATCCATATTTTGGATTGAGCCAGGACACTGGGACATTGAGCCAGGAGTTTTGAATTAATAGCACCCATTCATGGCAAAGCTGAATTCCTGTCTGATGTTTTTAGTTTTCCTTTTCAGTTATGAACTGGTTTATATTTATATTTACACTTGTAAGTAAAAATGTGCAAACTGATCTGCTTCTTAGAATAGTCTTGAAGTGTCATAACTGAGCTCCCACCCCAAAGAGCAAAGTGCACACAGTCATTAGCTGTTTTGGAAAACTTTAACTTTACACATTAGTTTAGCGGGGGAAGTATGGGTTTTTCTGAGGGTGGGGAGGGGGAACAGGGTTTGAGCATAACAGTGAACAAAGAAGAGCAGCTTTTTCTTGCTAACTTGCTTCATTTCTATTTGGCAAACATCTTCCCCTAACTTTCTTTTTTTTTTTTTTTAATGAAAGTTTGACTTCTTTAATATTAAGAAAATTGAACAAAGTTACTGTCTTATAGGGTCCAGTAGGTATACAGAAATGACGTGTTTGTCAGCCACCTATTTCAGAACAGGTCTCCTCTTTACATAGTGATTAAAAGTCATCAAATGGATAGCACTAGAAAAGATTATTCTTATCATAAGGAGTTCAGGCATATTAGCTTCAGTAGCAGGCATTGATACATGAAAGTACAAACCTAAATTCTTTGGGAATAATGTTACTAATAGGAGACAGAGGAGAGGCATTGGCAGCAAATTTTTTCTCCCACCCTACAAAACCAAAAATGAATGTTGTCATATTTATAACCATGTTTTCACCTGTGGCTTGTTTATCTCCCTGGAAGCTGGAGAAACTTCCCCCCACCCCCACCCCCCCACCCCCCAACTATCTACATGATATTCAAAAAGCAATTTTCAGGAAATGCTAAGGGTAAATATAAGAGAACACTTTTGAGGACAATTGCAATCCAGAGGCTAGGAATATGGGAGAAAACAGTGCTTAGTGTATACGCAAGCTCAGTAAATATGTGGCCTAGCTACAGAGGTACTAGTCAACTGTAGAAGTGGTAACAGGCTCTAGGGTTATTAAATAGAAATGGCTCTGTATATAATTAAAACAACCTGCCTTAATGATAATTCTGCTGATTCTAAGTAACGGTTATAGAATACTCCTAATAAAAAAGGAAGCATGTCATTAGGAGACATCTAGCTGATCACGTAGTGCGACAGACCCGGCTAGTGAGAGCATTGAAATTGAGTCTTGGACTTACTCTCTAGCCAGTAAATGTTCCTGTATTCCCCTAGCATACACTTCTTCAATATCTTGAGTCTTGTCCGCAGACCCCTCATAAAGCTATGGTGATAGTGGGAAGAAGTCACTCAGTGCAATAGGTATTTTTGGAGATGCCCATAGTGTTTGATTATGCCAATTCAGTCTATAGTACTCAAGCAATCTTTTCCCTAAGAGAGCAGAGGAAAGAAAAGGTCCATGAGAATGATATTGGTGATCAACATACCTTTTTTTTTTTTTTTTTTTTTTTGTCTACAGGAGATCTGGGGATATTTTCTGTAGGAATGTGTTTAGTTTTATAGCCTTGTTTCTTTATGCAAGTAAGTGACTGTGTGATCTAGCAACCTGAGCTGAATACCCAGTCCTGTAGGTCTTTCACAGGCTATGAATACAGTAAGAGCACTCAACCCTTCTGAAGATATGCAAATGTAGGCATTTAAAAGATTTACATTCATCTTTCACAGGCCTCAGAAATATAAATATGAAATATCCAGAACCTTGTCACTTCAGTAATAATTAAGCTGATGGCCTATTATGTTCGATTGCAAATCAATATAGTATCTTTTGGTGCCACTTGAGTTCTTGAGGGTTGGCTTGAGGCCAGCACTAGTTATACAATTGAAGAGCTGCAGCTGCATCGAAAACTTCTCTGCCATTTCCATTCAGAAAGAATAGACTGGTAACAATGGTGGCCAGCCTCTTCATAGTAATTGTGTGCAAGTACACATTTTGAAATAGTGTTTTTGTTCAGCAGGTGCTGTTATTTTAGTTTAATTTGAATTTTGAAATATGGAGGAGAGAAGGGGCCTAATCTTAACAGCATCTAACCTACAGCTGTTCAGAACAGGACAGCAAACAGCATATGTTGCCTGGATGAAAATCATAATTGCTTATTCTTCCTGGCATATTAGCAGACCACTGCTGAGCCTATGAAATTATGCAGCATTTTCAGGCTTTTACTTTACAAAGTGATCTACAGTACTCTGGAAGAACAATTCTAGAGCATCTGACTACATTTTCCCAGAGGCAGCTACTCAGTTTTACATTAGAAAATACAGAATGGGTTGATAATTCACCAAGACAGTGTCAGAAGCACTAACCTCTAGAAATACCATTAAAGCAATGTAAAGTCTATGTTATTTCAGTCTGCTGCAAAAGCTGAGGAAGCAGTTTGTAAAATGGTGATTTCTTGGGGACTTTGTTTGCCTCTTCTCCTCTCAAAGAAACGAAAGTCCATGGGGTTTGAAGAGGTCAAAACTTTTTGGAGCATATACATCAGTCAAAACTATTTAATGACTTTTTGTGTCCAGTTTTATTTTTTTCCCATGACTTATTGTTTGGATATTTAAGATTTGACATTAATTACTTGTATTTCTTGAAAATTTTCTCTTCATAAATATTAGAACACAGGATACATTAGGAAAGGCAAAATGAGAAAGACAGAGAAGAGGTATAATTAGAGTCAGAGTTCAACACTTTAAATTCCTATTATCATAAGTCTCTCTTGAAAATCTGACTAAAAGCATGTGATTAAAAAGGTGCTGACACTGACACTTATCTTAAAAGTAATTAACATGAATTTTAAGCATTCTAGATCATCTTACAAAACTTGAATGGTTTAAACTAAGGTACACTATTTCACTCTTTACAGATGAAGGCTTAGAGGTTTCAATGGGAATTTCATGTGAATGAACAGCTTTGGAATTGGAATATTGTTATTTAAATGCTTTAAACCTGATCTTGCCTGAATCTTCTTAGTGATATTGCAGGATGAATGCCATGTAACTTAAGTCACATACTAGTTTGGCTCAAGCAAATTCATTCTATATATAAAGTATTATTTACTCATTTCTGCTTTGGGATTTGTAAAAACAATACATACAACTTTTCACAACTAATATCCTGTCAATTTCATCACATACTTTCTAGCTGTAATTTCACTTAGATACAGGTCCTGAGGGAAGGGAGAGACATACATACGTATTACTGAGCTGCTCATCAGCCCTACTGAAGATGCTGGCTTTGAACTAGCCTCTAAGGGAAACATAAAATAATACAGTTGCAATTCAACATGCAAATAAAAACAAAGAACAAGGTTTTTTTCCATGAAATATTTTCCCGGAAACCCAGAGCTTTATATTGTTGAAAATGTTAAAGGAAAAAAGTATGATACATGAAACACGCACTGTCTGTTTTTGACAAAATAACTTCTTTAAAAGATGAGATGCTTTTTTCTTAATACTTTCCAGAGGAAGACAAAGTCAAAAGTACTCTTTTATGTACAAGACTTTTCTTCTTTTCTTTTTTTTTTTTTTTTATACATCTTCTGGGAAGGCTGAGTAGGTGAGGCGCTCTCCTAGGTCTGCTACTTGTGAATAAAGAACTAGTTGAGATAACAGTCAATGGAAGACTTCTCTGCAGCGACCAGGAAATGGTGGAATTTAAGATGTGGAGGGAAGCAATGCATGAAAACACGAGAATAAACCCCTTGGTTTTTACAGTGCTTCAGCTTATTTAAGCAACCAGGAGGTGAGGTCCCGTGGGAGGCTGTCTTTCACAGTAGAGAAGGGCAGTCACCTTAGAGCACACCCGTGATGTATTCCAGAGGACAAGAAAATGACTACGCATCCTCTTGTAGACATGAGAATGTATCTAAGAAGGCCACAGTTCGGATGGAGATAAAGCTGTCATATAGCTGACATAAGATATCAAGGTCTTCTACAGGTACATCAGCAACAAAAATGAAGATGAAAAGATTCTTGTCTCACTGCTGAATGGGGCTGATAACCTCTTGGTGGAGTACTCAATGCCTTCTTTTCCCACTCTTTACTAGCAAGATTGCTTTACAGGTCTCTGGATCTAGTAGCAGAAAGTGGAAGGTTGAACTGGAGCTTAATGAAGAATGCCTTCAGTTCTATGGAATCAGATGGAATGCATCTGAGGGTGCTGATGGAGTTGGCTGACTCGTTTAGGAGGCCTCTGTCTTCCTGGAAAGGTAGTATTCACTGGGGAAAGTCTATGAGGTCTGCATAAAGGCAAATGCTATGCCCATGTTCATAAATAGGCAAGAAGCTGAATCTGGGGAACAACAGGCTGGTCAGCAAAGGAAATAGCTTTAAAAAGTCTTTATGGAAACCAAGTACAGGAAAAACAAGAAGATGGTTGGGAATAGTCTGTACAGACTTACCAAAGTCAAGTGATTTCTAATAAAATTCATTGTCTTCTATGAAAAGATGATTGAATCTGCAGAAAATTGGGAGAGCAGTGTGCATTATCTACCTTGACTTTAGCAAGGTTTTTCACGTCTTTGCACAGTATCCTTATGGCCACATTTGAGAAACATGGACTGGACTCATGGGTGGACTAACAAAGTGGTTGGGCTATTGGGGTAAAATAGTAGTCTTTGAAGTCTTAACTGCAACTGGCTATGAGTGGCCTTCCTCTGGACCATATCCTTTCCAATGTCCTCATTAATGATGTACATAACACGCTGGAATGCATTCTTATCAAGTTCATGAATGACCCAGAATTTGGGAGAGTGATTGTTATGATGAAGGTGTAGGCAGATATTCAGAGGAGCCTTACTGGGCTGGAGCAATGGACTGACAGAAATCTCTCTGAAACTTCAAAAAGACAGATAAAACATCCTGTAGCTGGTGTGGAACAACCTCATATACCAGTGAAGGCTGTGAGCCTTCAAAATAAACTCTACTTCAGGATGATCTCCACAGATCCCTGTAAACCTTATTTTTCCTATGATTTAGTCTGGAATTTCATGCAGTCAGAGGCAATTAAAAACTATCTTCACTTTTCTGCTTGGAGAGCTAGGGACAGATTCTGGTCTTCAACTTCAGATTGCAACAGCTTGATGTGTGAAAAAATTTGTAGCAATCTTTTCAAGGATGTGTACCTATTTTTTAATGTAAGGGCAGAAGATTGATCCTTTCATCTCCAAAGTGACATGTCATTTAAAAATGTGGCAATCCCTTGTTGAAGTTATGCCAGAGTGGAAGGCTGCATCTTGAGACTCTCCGCAATCCGGCATGGTTCTCCAGTGGAGATTTTTCCTTTCCACCCAATTATATGTAGCTGGCTATATATTTTGTTTGTGGTTT